>JASVEL010009956.1:0-201114 GCA_032618575.1 Nicotiana noctiflora
CAAATAATCTGACCGAACTACGCAGGTTTGATTCTCGCCATTAGGTGGGATACGTAGGCAACCCTTGATGGCTCCAACCACCCTTTTAGAAAATGACCAAGAAATATTTTTAGTTTCAAATAATTGAAGTGATTGCTATTTTTGGAAATAGTCGAATCTTCCGAAAGGACGCCGGAAGGCTGTTTTGGCAAAAATGGCCACTTCAAAATCATGTCTTTTTCTTTTTCACAATAAAAACCTGAAAAGGTTAATTCTTTCAGGAAAATGAAAATTGACTTTGAAACATATTTTTCCTTTTTTCCTGAATAAAATCGCCTTTCATAAATGTGCAGGATGAGCACAGTACAAAATGAACCCTTCACTTTAATGAATAAAAACCCATTTGGAGTTGAGACTATGGTGGAACGATATGGGTCAAGAATGACAAGATTGGGTTAAATGCTATTTAATGGACCTTACAGGATCAATGGACATAATTCTCCGTGGTGATATAATTCGGGCTCTTGTCACATGCTGGGATCCTGCACATAATGTCCTACATTTCTCGGACTTCGAGCTCACTCCTACTCTAGAGGAAATTGCTTACTATATCGGGAAAAATGAGATTCCCCTAAAAGAGAAATACCCGGTGGCTCAGAGGGCGATAACAGTGCATAGATTCCTCGATTCTCTAAAGATTGCTCGGAACATCCACAACAAAGACTTGGCTCATGGGTTTTTCTCTTTAAATTTTATCTACAGCAGATATGGACATATCGGGGGGTTCTATGACCCTACGAACAAGCTCTATAGTAAATCTAACCGAGTCAAGTAGGAAGAGCATACGAGATTTGCCTTTATAGTGGCATTCCTTGGGCTAATCATATTCCCAAGAAAAAGATGGAAACATTGATACACGGGTCGCCGGGGTGGCCAGCACTCTTCTTGTGCAAGATAATAGCACACTGGCGCTAATGATTATAGTTGATATATTCCATGCCCTAACATCCTGCAAAGCGGGGCATGACTTTTTTGAGGTTGCAATCTCATTCTATAGATTTGGTTGATAGAACATTTATGTCGTCATCCTCCGTTCTCAAGTTACGGGTCGTCTGAGAAGACGTGTCTTGAAGAATTTTATATGAGAACAAAAGAAGTTAAGCTGCCAGAAGGAGCAAAAGGTTGGATTTCATACTTGCGATCGTTGACCGCTAGCCAAATTGATTGGGCATACGGATGGTCGCCCCTCGATGAGGTGATGTACATGCCAACAGAAGGGTCGCATTTCTTGATCATGGGTCTTAAAAGCATTCAGCCTTATACACCGTACAGGGTACTATGATAGCTTGGGAGATATCAAGTTATACCAAAAGACGGGGACCTCAGTTTACAAGCACTAGATATTAGTCCGGACGGACAGTTCCCGGAAGTAAAGATCCAACGGATTTGGAATGAATGTCAAAGCTTGAAGATAGACACTTGTGTGGAAAACCCGAGCTCAGGGATACGTATCGCCAGGATATGCTGCATGGTATCGCCGGGATGTCGAGCATGATAGACCACTGAAAAGGCCTCACATTCAAGATTTGGCCGAGCAGTCTAAGGAACACATAAATTGGGTGGCAAGAGAAAATGAGTATAGAGCCAAGATCAGCTTGCTAGAGAAATAATTTCGAGATCTCCAATTTGCGAGCGGTTTACAAGCAGCATCTGACGAAGGAGAAAAGAAGCAACTGAGAAAAGAGAATGAAATCTTAAAGGCTCAAATAAGCCTAGCTCGAGATGAGAAATTGATTGAAAATCTTCGATGCAAAGTGAATGACTACAACTTCGATCTTGATAAAGTAGAAAAGGAGTTAGTCAGGGTTCGGAAACAACTTGCCAGAGATGCCGAGGAAAGAGCTAGAATGGTTCAGCAATTACAACATAAACACGAGGTTGAGGTAGCTCGATTGAGAAAGAAAGTCATTACAGCCGCAGTCAAAAGTAGAAAAATATTCCAAGAGTTTGAAGAAGAGAGAGAGCATTGTTACACGACTATGGCTCGATTAGAATTTGAGTTACAACAACTACAGAAAGAGAACCAACAAACCTTAGACGCTCGCGCCAAACAGATCAGCAGGCTGCTTTAAGAAAAAGGGGTCATTCGAGAAAGAATCGTCAATATTGCTCAGTACATCACCAGAAAATGCCAATTGTGTGAAGATATGTCCCAGGCAACATTTGCATCAGCCGTAAAGTTCTTTGTAAAGCAAGTCATGTCCGACCTAGATAAACTCCAAAGTGGATTGGCATATAGGCCCGCGGCAAAACCGAACGACGTCTCGCGGACACTAGGAGCATTAATGCACTCGTAGCGCATGCATTTTCTGTATTCATTTTGCATTAGTAGCACAACATCATTTTGTAGCCAATTTTTTTGAGTATCAATGAAAAATTCAAAAGAAGTTGTTATCATTCTTTTTTCCACTTTATAGCAATTGTTTGTGCGACAGGCAAACATGTAGGAACGGGAAAAGCAAAATTGAAAATGAAATTGGAAAAAAGAAAAATAGAAAGAGACAAAAAAAGGAAAAGAAAAAAAGAGTGAAAAAAATGAATAGAAAAGAAAAAAGAAGAGAAAGAAAAAAGATGAATGTTGGTTCAAAAAGGAATAAATGCCGGAATGATGCATAATGATCAAATGCAAAAGTTGTGATTTTTAATCGTTACATTTTACCCCTTATAAACTAAAGATTAACGAGTTTTGTTGTTGATGAGTATCAGATTTCAGCTGGCAACTGACATTCTAGCACATCATCATTACAGCACACGTTCAAAAGCTATGTCTAAGGCTGTAACTCAGGAGATTGAACCTTCCATCATGGACCCAGTACAGCAAGAAAAGATTGTAGATGTTGCGGTATGAAAGAGGAAATGCATAAGCTAACGCAGCAACTGTCGGAAATGTACCAAACCTGGTCCAGGGGTCAACCTTTGCCCACATATCCAGCCAATCCAGCATATGTCCCTACCGCAAATCCTAATCCCGAACCACCTACCATGAACTCATCTCCATGTACCCAAATTACCAACACTACTATGCCACAACTTCACATGCACCACCACCACTATCCAAACAGATTCCACCTCAACCACCACAGGTCGCCCTGGTATATATGGCACCACCACCTGTTGCTCTGCATAAATCGTCTAGTGAACCAGTGTTCCATGTACAAGACACACATTACCACCGGAGCCAACATTTAGGCAGCATGACTCCTATACACCACTTATAGATACGACGGAAGAAAAACCCATCAGAAACTTGGAGCGAGAAGAGATGGCACGAAAGATGAGAAGTCTAGAACAATCTTTCCGTAACATACAAGGGTTAGGAGGCCAAGTGAGCGTCGCATATAAAGATTTATGTTTGTTTCCAGAAGTGCAGCTCCCAGTTGGATTCAAGCTACCTAAGTTCGATATGTACGAGACATGGGGATCCGGTAGCCCATCTAAAGGGTTATTGTAGCAAGATGCGTGGTGCAGGGGGAAGAGATGAACTGTTGATGGCTTATATTAGCCAGAGTTTGAGCGGTTCTGCATTGGAGTGGTATACCCATTAGGATGACACCAGATGGTTCATCTGGGATGATCTAGCCCAATCATTCGCTAACCACTTCCAGTCCAATTTAGAGATAATTCCAGACAGGTTGTCCCTAACAAAAATGGAGAAGAAGCTCGGGTAAAGTTTCTGGGAGTACGATTTTAGATGGAGAGAACAAGCAGCACAAGTGGACCCTCCTATGAAAGAAACATAAATGGTGGACTGCTTTCTACAGGCCTTAGAGCCTACTTAATATGGTCATCTAGTATCATATATTGGTAAAACTTTTAATGAAGTGGTGAAAATGGGCAGTTTCGTAGAAGAGGGATTGAAAACCAATAAAACCATGAGCTTTTCGGCTATTAAGGCCACGAATCAGGCGATAAAACCATAAATGTGGGATCTATCGGTAAAAAGAAGAAGGATGAGGTCGTAGTTGTTGAGAGAAGACCGTGGTCTCAGGGCCAAAATACATACCATCATCCACTTCGCCCATACCAACCATACCCACCTGCACCATACAACTCACCTCCACCATATTATCCACCCACTACAACACATTATTCTGTCCCACATGCTCAACGTTACCCACCGCCTCCACATGTATGGCGAGCCCAAACCCCACAAAATGTCTACCACACACAAAATACCTACCCACCTTCCAGAACATATAAAAATCCAAATAGACCCGGCTTCCGTCCAGATCCGGAAGTGAGAAACAGAGCCCAAACAAAGAAAACATTCACTCCACTGGGGGAGTCTTACACCAGTCTTTATCATCGCCTGAAAGAGTTGGGGATGCTAAGCCCAATTAAGCCAAAACATCCAAATCCACCACCCAAAAACATTGACCAATCAGTCCGATGTGAATATTGTTCCGGGGCGCCGGGGCACGATATTGAAAAGTGTTGGCACTTGAAATCCGCCATAAAAGAGCTCATTGATACTAGGAGGATCGAGGTGTTGGCTCCAGAAACTCCTAATATTACACAAAATCTATTAACATCCCATCATGAGACGCACATGATAGAGTTGGAACAAGGATAAGGTAGTAAGAAACCGTCCCAATCGGTGATGATGATAAAAGCTAATAGCAAAGTGTGAAGAGAGGTTGAGAAAGAGAAAGCGACAGCCGGGTTACAAGTGAAAAAGCCGCCAGTGGTTGAATCTATGAAAATAGTAGTGCCTGGAGCTAAGCCGTTGTTGACAGTAAATGGAGCATATGTGGAACCCGTCGTCATTAAACCAGTGGTGGAAATGCCAATTGTAGACACTAAAGCCATACCGTGGAACAATAACAAAGTCATAGTGACGTATAGGGGAAAGGAGGTTACATGAGAGGTCAATGAAACACATGGCCTAACTCATTTCGGGCGATGCTTTGCCCCGAAAAAGTTGAGGAAAACAAAAGTGGTGAAGGAGAATTCTAATCATGTGAAGAAAGCGGTATTTGAAAAAGAAGCAGAAGAGTTTTTGAAAAAGATGAAAGTTCAAGACTATTCTATAGTAGAGCAGTTGAGAAAGACGCCCGCCCAAATTTCATTAATTTCATTGTTAATCCATTCAGAAGAGCACAGGAAAGCGTTAATGAAGATTCTGAATGAAGCACATGTCCCCGAGAAAATCTCAGTCTGCCATATTGAAAAGATCACGAACAAAATATTTGAGACGAACAAGATAACATTCTCGGATAATGAATTGCCATTTGAAATACGGAGCACAACAAAGCACTTTTTCTCACCGTCAAGAGCAAAAAATCTGTGGTTACCCAGGTGTCCTAGTAGACAACAGGTCAAGTGCAAACATTTGTCCACTTTCAACTCTGGGAAAGCTGAAGATTAATCCCGATAGAATCCGTCGAAACAGTGTGTGTGTACGGGGCTTTGACGGAGGAAGCAAGAATACTTTGGGGGGCATTGTGCTGGAAGTTACCATTGGACCGGTGGAATTCACCATGGAGTTCCAAGTGTTAGATGTCGCTATTTCTTATAATCTGTTATTGGGACGTCCATGGATCCACGCGGCCAAAGCTATACCATCTTCTCTGCACCAGATGGTAAAATTCGAACGGGAACAATAGGAAATCATAGTGCATGGAGATGATGATGTCTATAACACTATAATGCCTTTTGAAGAAACCGCAGGGGACAAGGGCCCATGGGTATATCAGGTGATTGGTGCTGTGGTAGTTAACAAGATATCCGAAGGGGAAAGCATGTCAATTCCTTCAGTGGCACCTACAGCAGTAATGGTGTCTAAAGAAATGATCAGAAATGGGTTCAAACCGAGAAAAGGTTTGGGGATAACTTTACAAGGGATAACGCAACCTGTCCACTTGCAGGGAAATAATGATACATTTGGCCTGTGCTTTAAACCTACTTATGCCAACATCCAAAGTCCCAAAAGAATGAGGAAGAAAAGTTGGACCCTCCCAAAACAAATTCCAAAATTATCCGACACCTTTACTAGGCTTGGTACACAAAGACATTTGACAATTGATGTGCCAAGATATGCTGAAATAAGGCCAGATGCAGAGCTTCTCGCAAGGTTTGAAATGCTATTCGAGTATGTAAACATGTTGGAGATTGGTGAAGGGACGAGTAGGATGGATGTCCAGTTCGTGGGACCCAGCGCTGCACTTAATAATTGGTAAGCTACTCCTCTTCCGATCAGGAGGGAGTTGTGATAGTTAGCCTTAAAAATATTTCATCTTTCCCAAAGATGTTTTATTTCGTAATCCCAAACCCTACTGAAATCAAATGTATCCAACCTCTGTTATCTTTTTGAAAAAAATATCAATGAAATGCAATTTCTTTCTTTCTTCACTTTTGCCTTTTTTTATTTTTCTTCTTTTTGTACAATTCAATTTTCGTTGATTCTTATGATATGTCATGCATGAAGGATTCCCGGTCCAGTGTTGACAATCGAACAGTTATACAAGAAATTGAAAATGAAAGTGAAATAGAATATGAAGATGAGGAAACACTGGAGGAAATTAGTAATGATTTGAATCAATATGAGGAAAAACCCAAACCAAACGTAAATGAGACATAATCCATTAATCTAGGGAGTGAGGATAACGTCCGGGAAATAAAGATTAGTGTACATTTAGAGGATTCCCTCAGAGAATATCTAACAAAGTTATTACATGAATACAATGACATATTTTCCTGGTCCTATGATGACATGCCCGGATTCAACACTGACCTGGTAGTACATAAATGGCCCATTTATCCAGAATGTCGGCCGGTAAAACAGAAGGTGAGAAAGTTTAAAACTGACATCAGCATGAAAATAAAAGAAGAGGTTAATAAGCAATTTGAGGCGAAGGTCATACGAGTTACTAAATACCCCACCTGGTTAGCAAATATTGTGCCAGTTCCGAAGAAGGATGGAAAAACCAGGGTGTGTATTGATTACAGAGACCTTAACAAGGCCAGTCCAAAGGATGATTTTCCATTGCCAAATATCCATATACTGATTGACAATTGCGCCAATCATTAAATTGGCTCTTTTTTAGATTATTATGCGGGTTATCATCAGATCCTAATGGACAAAGACGACGCAGAAAGACAGCCTTTATTACGCCTTGGGGAACATATTGTTATAGAGTGATGCTGTTTGGGTAGAAGAATGTCGGAGCAACATATATGAGGGCAACGACCGCTATGTTTCATGATATGATGCACCGAGAGATAGAACTGTATGTGGACGATGTCATCATTAAGTCCAAAAAGCAATGTGATCATGTCAAAGATTTGAGGAAGTTTTTTCAGAGGCTCCGATGATATAATCTCAAGCTCAATCCAGCAAAGTGTGCTTTCGGAGTGCCTTTAGGAAAGTTATTGGGGTTCATAGTAAGCCAGCGTAGTATTGAATTAGATTCATCGAAGATAAAAGAAATCCAGAATTTGCCTCCGCCGAAGAACAAGAAAGAAGTAAAGAGCTTACTAGGCAGGCTGAATTATATTAGCAGGTTCATTGCTGAGCTGACAACAACATGTGAGCCAATATTCAAGTTGTTAAAGAAAGATGCAGCGGTAAATTGGAACGATGAATGCCAAGAGTCCTTTGATAAGATTAAAGAATATTTGGCTAATCCTCCAGTGTTAGTTCCTCCGGAACCGGGAAGACCTTTGATCTTATATTTGACAGTGCTAGACAATTCTTTTGGCTTCATACTGGGGCAGCATGATGAGACTGGAAAGAAAGAGCAGGCGATATATTACCTCAGCAAAAAGTTCACATCTTATGAGGTAAAATACACTCAGTAGGAAAGAACGTGTTGTGCATTAAACCTGGGTTGCTCAGAAACTGAAACACTACATGTTAGCTACACCACATATCTGATTTCACGGTTAGATCCATTGAGGTATATATTTCTGAAGCCCATGCCTACAGGAAGACTTACTAAATGGCAGATTCTTCTCATAGAATTCGACATCATCTATGTAACACGTACGTCAATGAATGCGCAAGCAGTTGCACATCATCTACCAGAGAATCCAGTGGATGATGAATATGAGCCGCTAATGACATATTTTCTGGATGAGGAGTCAATGAATGTTGAAGAAATAGAACAAAGTGACAAGCCAGGTTGGAGAATGTACTTCGATGGAGCCGTCAACGGTAACAGAGTTAGGATTGGAGGAGTAATTATTTCAAAAACAGGTCAGCACTATCCCATTACTGCTCTGCTTAGATTTTTCTGTACCAATAATATGGCCGAATATTAAGCTTGTATACTAGGATTGGGGATGCCAATAGATATGGGTGTTAAAGAGATTTTGGTCATGGGCGACTCGGATCTTTTGATACATCAAATTCAAGGAGAATGTGAGACAAGAGATTTGAAATTGATACCTTATCGGTGTTGTCTACATGAACTATCCCAGAGATTTCAATCTATAGAGTTCAAACATATCACAAGAATGCACAACGAAGTAGCAGATGCTCTGGCCACATTATCCTCTATGTTGCATCATCCAGATAAAGCCTATATAGATCCACTTTAGATACAGGTATCTGACCAAAATTCTTATTGTTTTGCTATGGAAGAATAGCTAGATGGAGAACCATGGTATCATGATATCAAGGAATTCTTGAAGACAGGAAAGTACCCAGAACAAGCCACTAGAGATCAGAAGAGGGCCATACGACGATTAGCAAATGGTTTTTTCCTCAGTGGAGGGATTGTATATAAAATAACACCAGATTTGGGATTGCTGAGATGTGTGGATGCGCAACAAGATGACATGATTATGACTGATGTACCTGCGGGAGCTTATGGACCTTATATGAGCGGGTATGTTTTAGCAAAGAAGATACTAAGAGCAGGATATTATTGGCTCACCATGGAACAGGATTGTATTAGATATGTGAAGAAATGCAACCAATGTCAAGTGCATGGAGATTTGATTCATTCCCTACCTTATGAATTGCATACAATGTCTGCACCTTGGCCATTTGTTGCCTGGGGTGTGGATGTCATCGGACCAATAGAGCCTGCAGCCTCTAATGGACACAGATTTATCTTGGTTGCGATTGACTATTTTACTAAATGGGTGGAGGCAAAGACATTCAAGGCAGTAACGAAGAAGGCCATGGTGTATTTCGTGCATGAAAATATCAAATGTCGTTTCAGAATTCCTAAAGTAATTATCACGGACAATGGGGCAAATCTAAACAGTCACCTCATGGCGGAAGCATGTCAAAGATTTAAAATCCTGCATCATAACTCTACACCTTATAGACCAAAGGTAAATGGAGCAGTAGAAGTTGCAAATAAGAATATAAAGAAGATTCTTAGAAAAATGGTGGAAGAGTCAAGACAATGGCATGAGAACTTACGTTTCGCTCTTATGGGTTATCGCACAACAGTATGTACTTCGATTGGTGCCACACCCTATTCATTGGTGTACGGGACAGAGGCTGTTATACCCGCAGAAATTGAGATACCATTACTTCGAATCATAGCTGAAGCTGAGATCGATGATGATGAATGGGTAAAAGCCCAGTTAGAACAATTGAATCTGATTGATGAGAAGAGGTTAGCAGCAGTTTGCCATGAGCAATTGTATCAACGGAGAATGGCTAGAGCATATAATAAGAAGGTGGGTCCTAGGAAATTTGAAGTTGGACAAATGGTATTGAGGCGTATCTTGCTGCATTGTGCTGAAGCGAAAGGCAAATTTTCACCAAACTGGCAAGGATCGTTCATGGTATCACGTGTGTTGTCCAATGGAGCCCTATATCTGACAGATACTGAAGGAAAGTGCGTAGAGACTGCTATCAATTCAGATGCAGTCAAGAAAAATTATGTATTATTCCTTTTCATTTGTATAATTGTATTTGTTGTGATTTTGGAATTGAAATGATGAATGCACCTTGGCCATTTGTTGCCTGGGGTGTGGATGTCATCGGACCAATAGAGCCTGCAGCCTCTAATGGACACAGATTTATCTTGGTTGCGATTGACTATTTTACTAAATGGGTGGAGGCAAAGACATTCAAGGCAGTAACGAAGAAGGCCATGGTGTATTTCGTGCATGAAAATATCAAATGTCGTTTCAGAATTCCTAAAGTAATTATCACGGACAATGGGGCAAATCTAAACAGTCACCTCATGGCGGAAGCATGTCAAAGATTTAAAATCCTGCATCATAACTCTACACCTTATAGACCAAAGGTAAATGGAGCAGTAGAAGTTGCAAATAACCATTTAGTAAAATCGTAACTCTACACCTTACAGACCAAAGGTAAATGGAGCAGTAGAGGCTGCATATAAGAATATAAAGAAGATTCTTAGAAAAATGGTAGAAGAGTCAAGGCAATGGCATGAGAAGTTACCTTTCGCTCTTATGGGTTATCGCACAACAGTATGTACTTCGATTGGTGCCACACCCTATTCATTGGTGTATGGGGTAGAGGTTGTTATACCCGCAGAAATTGAGATACCATCCCTTCGAATCATAGATGAAGCTGAGATCGATGATGATGAATGGGTAAAAGCCCAGTTAGAACAATTGAATCTGATTGATGAGAAGAGGTTAGCAGCAGTTTGCCATGAGCAATTGTATCAACGGAGAATGGCTAGAGCATATAATAAGAAGGTGGGTCCTAGGAAATTTGAAGTTGGACAAATGGTATTGAGGCGTATCTTGCTGCATTGTGCTGAAGCGAAAGGCAAATTTTCACCAAACTGGCAAGGATCGTTCATGGTATCACGTGTGTTGTCCAATGGAGCCCTATATCTGACAGATACTGAAGGAAAGTGCGTAGAGACTGCTATCAATTCAGATGCAGTCAAGAAAAATTATGTATTATTCCTTTTCATTTGTATAATTGTATTTGTTGTGATTTTGGAATTGAAATGATGAAGGCATTTTATTCTCTATCCAAACACTTTATCCATTAACATCCCCGTTGAGCCTTGTTCGATCTATTCTTTGATACCCCTCTCTCGGAATTGTTTATGATACATGAAAAATGGAAAATGATGATAAAAAAAACAAGAGAAAAAAAGCAAATGCAAACAAAAGCAAAATGCAAACAAAGGAAAAAGACAAATAAATCGGGAAAAAGTCCAACGAAACCATGAATTAATGGCGTAGTTTGAACTATGTCTGACTTGATCCCGAAAGGGTACGTAGACAACCTCACTTAGGTTCAGTCACAATAAAGAAAAAATCCAAAAATTCCCCACATATTGAAACTGGGCAGAAGTAATGTTTTATAATTCTGAGATTTGAAAATATTTTTAAGCCCTCGTAAATTTTTGAGCCTTTATATTCTTCTTTCTGAACCCATCCAAAATACACATTACTGTCCAAAAGAGAGACCTTCTAATCAATTTCAAGAAAATATCAATACAATGAGAATACAGGAAGAACAGGGCATGGACAATATCAGTGGTTCAGAAAACAAAAACAAAAAAATAAAAAAAAATGAGAGAGTCTCATTGGTGAAAACCTTAGCCGGCACCGTGAGGCGATGGTGAGGCTGAGAGAATAAAAATGAGAGAGTCTTATCAGTGAAAACCTTAACCGGCACTGTAAGGCAATGGTGAGTTTTGAGAGAAATAAATGAGAGAGTCTTATTGGTGAAAACCTTTAATGGCACCGTAAGGCGACTGTGAGGACTATAAGATTGGTTTGGGTTGAAAGAAAGTTGGAGTTGAGGTAATGGCAATTCGATTGGACAGACTGGGTTGGACAGACTGGGTCGGAGTTTAAATACATGGCATGGTCAGAGGAATTAGCCAACACACCCGGATAAGTTCTCTCACTCCACCATATTACCCTTACCTTTTTTTTTTAAATTCATTTGTCTTTGCATTTCATTGATTAAAAAACCAACTTGTTGTAACGACCCGGCCCGTCGTTACGGGAATTACCACCCCGTTACCTTGCATTTACATATCTTATGCTTTTAAATCAGTATTAGAATATATCGAGTGAGTTAGGAGTGATTCGGGTTGAAAATGAAGCAAATAGCATGTTTGAAGAAAGCTTGAATATGGGAAGTCAACCTAGAGTTGACTATTGAGTTAGAGTGCTCGGAACCGGATTCCAGTGATTCGTCTAGTTTCGGGGGATCATTTATGACTTAGGAGAACAATCGGAATTGAATTCGGAGGTCCGGTGTAGTTTTAGGCTTGAATTGGCGAAGGTTGATTTTTGGCGAAAATCGGATGGTAGGTGATATTTTGATCCGGGGGTCGGAATGGAATTCCGACAATTTCTGTAGCTTCGTTATGTGATTTTGGATATGTCTGCAAATTTTCAGGTCATTCGGACATCGTTTGATCGGGTTTTGGATTAAATGTTAGTTTTGAAAGTTTTGAAGAAACTTAGGCTTGAATTCGTGTGTAAATGGTGATTTTGATGTTTAGGATGGTGTTTTTGTGATTGGAACAAGTCCGTATCATGTTTTGGAGTATGTTGGTGGTTTTCGTTGGGGTCCCGGGGGCCTCGGGATGATTTCGGACCATCAACTGGGTATATTGGACTTTGCAAAATCTTCGCGTTCGCGTGACTGGGAGTCGCGAACGCGTAGAAGGATTTTGGGCGACTGGGAATCTTGTTCATCGCGAACGCGTGGAGGAGTTCGCGTTCGCGTAGGGTAAGTCCGGGTCGAGCATCGCGAACGCGTGGGAGTCGTCGCGTTCGCGTAGAGTAAAAGGGAGTTGTTCATCGCGAACGCATGGGAGCTCACGCGAACGCGTAGAACAAAATGTTCTGGCAGTGAATTTATATCACAGAACAGAGGGCTTACGGGTTTACACCCCCAAAACACAATTTTGAGCCCTAGAGAGAAGAAAACTCGAGGAAAACACTGAGAAATCATCGGTTATTCATCGGAGGTAAGATTCTTGACTCAAAAAGATCATTTTATGGTAGTATTAACATCAATCTTCATGAAATTGGGTTGAAATCTTGAAGAAATGTGGCCTAGATATTGAAAACGGGGTTTTGAGTTTTGGGAGGCCATTTGAACTCCGATTTCGATAAATTTTATATGCACGGACTCGTGGCGAGATGAGGGTCGCGTTGGTACTAATTTCGGAATTTTCCGAGCAATGGGCCCGAGGTCGGGTTTTACCAACTTAGTGTATTTATGCGAATTTCATGTAAATTAAAGTGGGTTATGATTCTTTGACCCGTATTTGATATAATTATTGTGGTTTGACTAGATTCTACACACGAGGGAGCTAAATTCAAAGGAAAAGGCATCACGGACGAGTCTACGACCGGCTAGAGGTGAGTAGTTTGTGTATATGGTAGCGTGAGGGTTCGAAACCCCGGCTTAGCACATTGTGACGCTAGTAGGGCGTGGCTCGCACACCGTGGCAGGTGCGGGATTGATTGTGACTAGGGATTGAGACTTGGTCCATCCCGGATGTGAATAATATGTTATTAGTGTTGGAAATACACTGTATTTGATATATTTGTGAGCTGTAAGCCTTGTTTGGGGCCTTGTGCCGACCTGTAGTGTCCTTATAGGACGATATTTATGTGATAGCTATATTTGCTTAAATCACTGATCTCAGTCTTGGAAATTGAAATCACCTTTTGAAAATGCTAAGTCACCGGCTTTTGCAAATTTAATAAAGTTAAAGTATTTTTCATAAATTATGAACTGGAATTAAGAAAAATGAATTGTTTTGTGACTTATTTGCTTATTGTGGACTGAGCATGGGATCGGGCTGCACGCCGCAGTGGTTGATATGAGGATCGGGCTGCACGCCGCAGCAGTATTGCGCTTGGGCTGTAGGAGCCCCTCCGGAGTCTGTACACACCCCTAGTGAGCGTCGTCGACGTTAAATTGGATCGGGCTACACGCCGTAGCGGTTATGTGCATTGCATTGCATCTTTATTTGTTGAATTATTCTGTGGTAGCTGTATTGTATTGTTGATGCTAGTTCGTAGGAGATTCGAACTGTAGTTTAGCTTCATTATGTGGTAATCTGTGGATTTCTTATTTTCAGCTACTTGTATATATTTATTACTCACTGAGTACTTAGTACTCACCCCTACTCCCTGCACCTTTTGTGTGCAGACTCAGGTACTCAGGAGCTGTAGACAGGCATTTCCAGTGTTTGCGGTGTCATATCGAGTTGCTGAGGTAGCTGCCTACGTTCGCAGAACCTAGCTTCTCCTCTCCTTTCCAATTGTTATTTGTATTTTGTATTCAGACTTGTGTATTTCTATACAGTACTCTCTATTCCTGTTGGGTTTTGTTAGAGACTCTAGACTTGTGACTCCGGATCTTTGGGAGTGTCGGTATTTTGTTTATTATTATTATTATTGGAGTTCTTAAACTCATATATTCTTCTTGGGTTGTCCATTTGGGATTGGTATTCGATGTAAATCAGAAATGGTTGGTCTGGCTGGCCTAGCTTGATTGTTGGGCGCCATCATGACCGGATTTGGGTCGTGACAAGTTGGTATCAGAGCGTATGTTATTAGGACTCGCGAGTCATGAGCCGGTTTAGTAGGCTTTCGCGGATCGGTACGTAGACGTCCGTATCTATCCTCGGAGGGCTACAAAAACTTTAGGAAAAACCTCATTTTCTTGGATTCATATCGTGCGATTTGTGTTATCATGAAATTAAATTTTTCCATATTCTATTCTCTCGCAGATGGCGAGAACACGTGCTAGCGGACATGGCGGACGACCACCATTGGCACCCAGAGGCCGTGGTCGTGGTAGAGGTAGGGCAGCAATACCAGCACCTGCTGACCCACCAACTGACCAGACTCAGGGTCAGATTCCTGCACCAGTGGCCCAGGCTCAAGACCAGATTCCAGCAGCAAACGCTCCGGCAACTCGGGTTCAGGCACCGGCAGTGCCCATTGTGATACCGGGTCTTCAGGAGACCTTGGCTCAGATCTTATCAGTGTGCACCGGCTTGGCACAGGTAGTTGCAGCTACTGCTGCAGTATCTTCTTCACAGGCAGGGGGAGGAAATCAGACCCCCGTGGCTCACACACCCGAGCCAGTTCAGCCAGTTGCGCCCGTTGCACCAGCTCCTACTTATATGGTTCCGGTTATGCCCGACGATGAGCAGCGTCGTTTGGAGAGATTTGAGAGGCTACAGTCTCCGACATTCAGTGGTGCTGAGGGCGAGGACACCCAGGGTTTTCTTGACAGATGTCAGCGCATGCTTCGCACCGCGGGTATTCTAGAGTCCAGCGGTGTTTCATTCACCACTTTTCAGTTCACAGGTGCGACATTTCAGTGGTGGGAGGATTTCGAGAGGCGTAGGCCCGCTGGGGCAGTGCCCCTCACTTGGCAGCAGTTCTTCACGGTATTTTTGGAGAAGTACGTGCCTCGGTCTCAGAGAGAGGAGCTGCGACGTCAGTTTGAGTGGTTGAAGCAGGGAGAAATGACGGTTAATCAGTACGAGATGCGATTCACACAGTTGGCCCGTCATGCCATGTGGATGGTTCCTACGGACAGAGAGAGGATTCAGAGATTTATCGATGGCCTTATTTATCCCATCCGCATATTGATGACCAGGGAGAGAGTTTCGACAGTTACCTTCGAGGAAGTGGTTGATGCTGCCCGTCATATTGAGACAGATCGCCGCAGAGAGCGGGAGGAGAGAGAGGCTAAGAGGCCTCGTGGTACCGGCAGTTACAGTGGTGCTCCGTCTAGGGGCCAATCTCGGCATAGCAGCAGAGGTCGTTCTTTCGGGTCTCATCAGTCTGGACGTGCGGAGTCCAATGGGGTTTCATCGGATCGTGGTCGTCGGGGCCATCGGGGTTATCGGGGTCGGCGAGGCCGTCGGCGAGTCGGCCCGCACCGAGTGCTCTTCCGGCCTCGAGCTGCTACTCTCGTTTCCTCGACACGGGGTTCATCCGTAGCGAGGGGTCCTCGGCAGCCCCTTCTTCCATCTTCGAGCCGTTGTTTTGAGTGCGGTGATTTGGGCCATATCAGCAGAGAGTGTCCTCAGTGGCTTCGTAAGCGGTCTCAGGAGAGGGATCAGCCCTCGTCTTCTACTCCTATTTCTTCGGCGCCAGCACAGTCGGCTAGGACTGGTGGCCAGGTATCCAGAGGTCGCCCTAGGGGCGAGGATCGTGCTGGTGGAGGCCAGGCTCGTTTCTATGCTCTTGCGGATAGGAAGGATGCTAGTGCTTCGGATGCGGTCATTTCAGGTATTATCTCGGTCTGCCACGGGGATGCTTCTGTCTTATTTTATCCCGGATCCACCTATTCTAATGTCTTTACTTATTTTGCACCACTTGGGTATGACCCGTGATATTCTTGCTTTGCCCGTACATGTGTCTACCCACGGTGGGGGATACCGTTGTTGTGGATCGTGTATATCGATCCCGTATTATTACTATTAGGGGTCCGGAGACCCGAGTTGATTTATTACTATTGGGCATGGTAGATTTCGATGTGATTCTAGGCATGGATTGGCTATCTCCTTACCATGCGATACTGGACTGTCATGCCAAGACAGTCACACTAGCTATTCCGGGTAATCCGAGGATCGAGTGGCATGGCTTGACTGATTATGTGTCCGACCGGGTGATTTCTTATATAAAGGCCCAACGAATGATTGGCAAGGGTTGTTTATCTTATTTGGCCTTCATTAGAAATGTTGAGGCCGAGACACCCGGTCTTGATTCGGTCCCCATTGTGAGGGAGTTTCCGGATGTATTTCCAGCAGACCTGCCAGGCATGCCGCCTGACAGAGATATTGACTTTGGTATTGACTTGGTGCCGGGCACTCGGCCCATTTCTATTCCTCCCTATCGCATGGCACCAGCAGAGTTAAAAGAATTGAAAGAACAGCTTCAGGAACTCTTAGATAAGGGTTTCATTCGTCCGAGTGTGTCACCTTGGGTGCACCGGTGTTGTTCGTGAAGAAGAAAGATGGCACAATGAGAATGTGCATTGATTACAGGCAGCTGAACAAGGTAACAGTGAAGAATAAGTACCCATTGCCTCGTATTGAGGACCTATTTGATCAGCTCCAGGCGAGATAGTGTATTCTCTAAGATTGATCTTTGATCGGGCTATCATCAGTTGAAGATTAGGGATTAGACATTATGAAAACAACGTTCAGAACGAGATATGGGCACTATGAATTTCTGGTAATGTCTTTTGGGCTAACCAATGCCCCAATTGCATTCATGCACTTGATGAATAGTGTATTTCGGTCGTACCTTGATTCTTTCGTGATCGTGTTTATTGATGATATCCTGGTGTATTTACGCAGCCAGGAGGAGCATGCACAGCACTTGAGAGTGGCATTGCAGAGGTTGAGAGAAGAGAAGCTTTATGCAAAATTCACTAAGTGTGAGTTCTGGCTTGATACTCTGGGTTTTCTGGGACATGTAGTGTCCAGTGATGGTATTCGGGTTGATCCACAGAAGGTCGAGGTAGTGCAGAATTGGCCTAGACCTTCCTCAGCTACAGAGATTCGGAGTTTTCTCGGCTTGGCAGGCTATTATCGCCGGTTTGTTCAGGGTTTCTCATCTATTGCTTCACCGTTGACTAAGTTGACACAGAAGAATGCTCCATTTGTGTGGTCCGATGAATGTGAGGAGAGCTTCCAGAAGCTCAAGGAGGCTTTGACCACCGCTCCAGTACTTGTGTTACCATCAGCCTCAGGGTCATATACGGTGTATTGTGATGCTTCCAGAGTTGGACTCGGTTGTGTGTTGATGCAGGAGGGTAGAGTTATTGCATATGCTTCTCGTCAGCTAAAGCCCCACGAGAAGAACTACCCTGTTCATGATTTGGAGTTAGTTGCTATTGTTCATGCCTTGAAGATTTGGAGGCATTATCTATATGGTGTATCTTGTGATGTATATACAGACCACCGCAGCCTTCAGCATTTGTTTAAGCAAAAAGATCTAAATTTGAGGCAGCGGAGATGGCTTGAATTGCTTAAGGACTATGATATTACTATCTTGTATCATCCCGGGAAAGCCAATGTAGTGGCTGATGCATTGAGCCGGAAGGCTATTAGTATGGGCAGTTTGGCGTATATTCCAGTTGGGGAGAGACCCCTAGCAGTTGATGTTCAGGCGTTAGCTAATCAGATGGTGAGGCTGGATATTTCTGAGCCTAGTCGGGTGATGGCTTGTGTAGTAGCTCGTTCTTCTTTATATGATCGTATTTGAGAGCGCCGGTATGATGATCCACACTTACTTGTCCTTAAGGATAGTGTTCAACATGATGATGCCAGAGATGTCGCTATTGATAGTGATGGTGTGTTGCGGATGCAGGGCCGGATATGCGTGCCCAATGTTGATGGCCTTCGTGAATTGATATTGGAGGAGGCCCATAGCTCGCGGTATTCTATTCATCCAGGAGCCGCGAAGATGTATCAGGATTTGAAGCAACATTACTGGTGGAGAAAGATGAAGAAAGATATTGTGAGCCATGTGGCTCGGTGTCTAAATTGTCAGCAGGTCAAGTATGAGCATCAGAGACCTGGTGGTGTATTCCAGCGTATTGATATTCCTGAGTGGAAGTGGGAAAGGATTACTATGGACTTTGTTAGTGGACTCCCTCGGACAGCAAGGAAGTTTGATTCAGTCTGGGTGGTGGTGGATAGGTTGACCAAGTCGGCTCACTTCATCCCAGTGTGTACTACTTATTCCTCAGAGCGGTTGGCAGAGATATTCATCCGTGAGATAGTGAGATTTCATGGAGTTCCCATTTCTATTATATCGGACAGAGGTACCCAGTTCACATCTCAGTTCTGGAGGACATTTCAGCAAGAGTTGGGTTCACAGGTAGAGCTGAGCACAGCATTTCATCCACAGACGGATGGACAGTCTGAGCGTACTATTCAGATATTGGAGGACATGTTGCGTTCTTGTGTCATTGATTTTGGTGGTTCATGGGCTGATTATTTGCCTCTTGCGGAGTTTGCTTATAATAATAGCTATCGGTCCAGCATTCAGATGGCACCGTATGAAGCTTTATATGGGAGGCGGTGTAGGTCTCCAGTCGGTTGGTTCGAGCCCGGCGAGGCTAGGTTGTTGGGGACAGAGTTAGTCCAAGATGCCTTAGACAAGGTGAAGGTGATTCAGGAGAGACTTCGCACAGCTCAGTCGCGTCGGAAGAGTTATGCGGACCGGAAGGTCCGAGATGTGTCTTATTCAGTAGGTGAGAAGGTGTTGCTGAAGGTTTCGCCTATGAAGGGTGTTATGAGGTTTGGAAAGAAAGGAAAGTTGAGGCCAAGGTTCATTGGACCTTTTGAGGTGCTTAGGAAAGTTGGGGAGGTGGCTTATATGCTTGCTTTGCCACCCAGTTTGTCGGGAGTTCACCCGGTGTTCCATGTATCTATGATCCGGAAGTATGTCGGAGACCCGTCTCATGTGTTGGACTTCAGCACGATACAGCTAGATGAGGATTTGACTTATGATGTAGAACCAATAGCCATTTTGGGTCGACAGGTTCGTAAGCTGAGATCTAAGGATATAGCTTCAGTGAAAGTGCAGTGGAGAGGTCGTCCCGTGGAGGAAGCAACTTGGGAGACCGAGCAGGAGATGCAGAGCAGATATCCTCACTTGTTTGATGCTCCAGGTATGTTTCTTAACCCGCTCGCGGATGAGCGTTTGTTTAAGTTGGGGAGAATGTAACGACCCGGCCCGTCGTTACGGGAATTACCACCCCGTTACCTTGCATTTACATATCTTATGCTTTTAAATCAGTATTAGAATATATCGAGTGAGTTAGGAGTGATTCGGGTTGAAAATGAAGCAAATAGCATGTTTGAAGAAAGCTTGAATATGGGAAGTCAACCTAGAGTTGACTATTGAGTTAGAGTGCTCGGAACCGGATTCTGATGATTCGACTAGTTCCGGGGGATCATTTATGACTTAGGAGAACAATCGGAATTGAATTCGGAGGTCCGGTGTAGTTTTAGGCTTGAATTGGCGAAGGTTGAATTTTGGCGAAAACCGGATGGTAGGTGAGATTTTGATCCGGGGGTAGAAATGGAATTCCGATAATTTTTGTAGCTTCGTTATGTGATTTTGGATATGTCTGCAAATTTTCAGGTCATTAGGACATCGTTTGATCGGGTTTTGGATTGAATGTTAGTTTTGAAAGTTTTGAAGAAACTTAGGCTTGAATTCGTGTGTAAATAGTGATTTTGATGTTTAGGATGGTGTTTTTGTGATTGGAACAAGTCCGTATCATGTTTTGGAGTATGTTGGTGGTTTTCGTTGGGGTCCCGGGGGCCTCGGGATGATTTCGGACCATTAACCGGGCATTTGGACTTGGCAAAAATCTGCAGAAAAACTGCAGGTTCTGCCCAGACCTTTAAGCCTTCGCGTTCGCGTGACATGGGTCGCGTTCGCGAAGGCCAGGTGGGCTAAAGCATCACGTTCACGACAAGGGCTTCGCGTTCGCGTAGGTCAGAGGGAATTAAGCTTCGCGTTCGCGTGACTGGGAGTCGCGAACGCGTAGAAGGATTTTGGGCGACTGGGAATCTTGTTCATCGCGAACGCGTGGAGGAGTTCGCGTTCGCGTAGGGTAAGTCCGGGTCGAGCATCGCGAACACGTGGGAGTCGTCGCGTTCGCATAGAGTAAAAGGGAGTTGTTCATCGCGAACACGTGGGAGTCGCGATCGCGTAGAGCAAAATGTTCTGGCAGTGAATTTATATCACAGAACAGAGGGCTTACGGGTTTACACCCCCAAAACACAATTTTGAGCCCTAGAGAGAAGAAAACTCGAGGAGATCACTGAGAAATCATCGGGTATTCATCGGAGGTAAGATTCTTGACTCAAAAACATCATTTTATGGTAGAATTAACATCAATCTTCATGAAATTGGGTTGAAATCTTGAAGAAATGTGGCCTAGATAGTGAAAACGGGATTTTGAGTTTTGGGAGGCCATTTGAACTCCGATTTTGATAAATTTTATATGCACGGACTCGTGGCGAGATGAGGGTCACGTTGGTACTAATTTTGGATTTTTCCAAGCAGTGGGCCCGGGGTCGGGTTTTACCAACTTAGTGTATTTATGCGAATTTCATGTAAATTGAAATGGGTTATGATTCTTTGACCCATATTTGATATAATTATTGTGGTTTGACTAGATTCTACGCACGAGGGAGCTAAATTCAAAGGAAAAGGCATCGCGGACGAGTCTACGACCGGCTAGAGGTGAGTAGTTTGTGTATATGGTAGCGTGAGGGTTCGAAACCCCGGCTTAGCACATTGTGACGCTAGTAGGGCATGGCTCGCACACCGTGGCAGGTGCGGGATTGATTGTGACTAGGGATTGAGACTTGGTCCATCCCGGATGTGAATAATATGTTGTTAGTGTTGGAAATACACTGTATTTGATATATTTGTGGGCTGTAAGCCTTGTTTGGGGCCTTGTGCCGACCTGTAGCGTCCTTAGAGGACAATATTTATGTGATAGCTATATTTGCTTAAATCACTGATCTCAGTCCTGGAAATTGAAATCACCTTTTGAAAATGCTAAGTCACCGGCTTTTGCAAATTTAATAAAGTTAAAGTATTTTTTATAAATTATGAACTGGAATTAAGAAAAATGAACTGTTTGTGACTTAATTGCTTATTATGGACTGAGCATGGGATAGGGCTACACGCCGCAGTGGTTGATATGAGGATCGGGCTGCACGCCGCAGCAGTATTGCGCTTGGGCTGTAGGAGCCCCTCCGGAGTCTGTACACACCCCAAGTGAGCGCCGTCGACGTTAAATTGGATCGGGCTACACGCCGTAGCGGTTATGTGCATTGCATTGCATCTTTATTTGTTGAATTATTCTGTGGTAGCTGTATTGTATTGTTGATGCTAGTTCGTATGAGATTCGAACTGTAGTTTAGCTTCATTATGTGGTAATCTGTGGATTTCTCATTTTCAGCTACTTGTATATATTTATTACTCACTGAGTACTTAGTACTCACCCCTACTCCCTGCACCTTTTGTGTGCAGACTCAGGTACTCAGGAGCAGTAGACAGCATTTCCAGCGTTTGTAGTGTCATATCGAGTTGCCTGAGGTAGCTGCCTACGTTCGCAGAACCTAGCTTCTCCTCTCCTTTCCAGTTGTTATTTGTATTTTGTATTCAGACTTGAGTATTTCTATACAGTACTCTCTATTCCTGTTGGGTTTTGTTAGAGGCTCTAGACTTGTGACTCCGGATCTTTGGGAGTGTTAGTATTTTGTTCATTATTATTATTATTGGAGTTCTTAAACTCATATATTCTTCTTGGGTTGTCCATTTGGGACCGGTATTAGATGAAATCAGTAATTGTTGGTCTGGCTGGCCTAGCTTGATTGTTGGGCGCCATCACGATCGGATTTGGGTCGTGACACTTCTCCAATGAAAGCTAACTACCAGCTTCTCATGATAGTAGGTGAAATAACGCTGGGTTGAAGAAGGAATAAAAAGAGAGAAAAAAAAATAAAGTAGAATGGCGATCAGAGCCGAAGAAAAAAAACAAGGAAAATGCAAAAAGAGTTTACATAGGAAGTCAACTGAAAGGCCACTTAGCAGAAGAAAAGCAAAAGAGGAAGGTAATAAAATGTAGAAGCAGCATATGCCAGTTGCTAGTAGTTTACAACTAATAAGATTATTCTTTGATTTAGATAAGAACAAATTGTCACTAATCACTTTAAAGTGAATGTGACTAACGTGAAAATATAGAAAACATAAAAAGAAAGTACAACAATAAAAGGAGGAATCCGTATAGGAGGACTCACTCAATCAAGCAAGAATATACCAAAAACAACAAGATGGTATCATCTTTATAAATTCACACCCCAGTTATCAAACTGGGGGGAATATTTTTCTTCATTCGCATTTCATGCATCAGCCGCCCACCTGGATAACAAGGGAATATTTTTCTGCATTCACATTTCATGCATCAAGCGCCCACCTGGATAACAAGAGAATATTTTTCTGCATTCGCATTTCATGCATCAGGCGCCCACCCGGATAACAAGGGAATATTTTTCTGCAATTTTTAATTTTTGTTCAGGCGCCCACCTGTATAACAAGGGAATACATTTATGCAAATTTTAATTTCTGCACATTTTGATTTGTGTTAGCTAACATGAGTAACACCGTAACATGAGAAAATCCCACACCGGGGCAGAGGAAAAGTTTTGTTGTTTTGTTTTGTTTTAAGCAGGTATCAATTTGAAAGCAAGGAGTACAATCGGGAGTCACACCAAGAAGACAGAAAGTAAGAAAAGAAAATCAAGGAAAAAGAGACAAAGAAGAATAAGAAGACAAGAAGTAGATAGGGACCATTGTAACTCGTAGCATTATAGCTTAGAATTGCTTCTTCATTTTACATTTTTCACCCCTGGAATAAGGAGTAAGTCAGTAGTCATGGCAATAGAAATGCAACAGCAAACTCTTTGTAGTTTTAAACTACCAGACCTTTTCGAACTACACTAACCTGATTCCTGTTTAGCCCAGGGTATGTAGGCAACCTCTGAGGCAGGGTGCGGTCAAAAGGTTTTCAAAAAATGCTTCTCACGGAATATGCTAGTGGGCAAAAATCTCTCATTACTGCTCACTTGTCTTTGCACTGAAACTCTTCATGTTCCCGAGCAAAGAGGGACAGCTGTGAGCATGTGATTTTTGCCCCAAGCAAATAAGTCTAAAATTAAATAAATAATATTTTTGTGTGCAATTACATGTTTGTTTGAAATAAAATACATTTGTGTGAGTGAACAATTAAATATTAAAATTAGAAAATAAAAAAATATATTGAGTATAGTTGTTACAAATGAGAGATAATTAAAAGAAATTAACAGATAAATATATATATATATATATATATATATATGCCCGAAAACAAGAAAAAATAGCAAAAGATGTCAAAAAATATCAGAAAAATTGGAGAAAATAGTAAATTAAAAGAATTTGATTAATTGGAAAAGAATATAAAAATAGAGAGAGAAATACAACAAGAAAATACATCATAATAATAGAAATACATGAAAAAATACTAAAAATACACATCTGGGCCATTTGTATAGGCCCAGATGCAATTGGCCCAAACAATTAAAGAAGTCCGGTCCAGTTATTAAGTGACAAACCATCTCAGCCGTCCATTTATCTAATCCAATGGCTGAGAATTAATCCGAAAATCTAATTAATTCAATAAGGTTTTGATATTAAATCTGAGCCATTCATCCATTCGATCCAACGGAAGAGATCAAAGAACCACTTAAACTAAGTGGCGTTGTTTTGAACATTAGATCCTGGCCGTTGATCGACAATGATCCTATGGCAAGGAATTGATCAAGTATTACGTATATAAAAGGCCCGGTCTCTCAAGAGACCAGCCATTTCATCTTCTTCCTAACCCTAGCCGCCTTCAAGCTTCTTCTTCCTTTCTTCTTGACCTCACCAGTCAAGGAGACTGGCCACCTTTCGTGGCCGTCGCCGGCCGTTCTCAAACCTCAAACCACTCTTCTCCTATTCTTGTACCCAAAACCACCATAGAAAACCAAGAAAATCCCAAAACCCCCAAATTTTGAAAATCCGGTCACTAGATTTCTTCTCCGGTGACCACTAATCTTTGACACCGGTCTCCAAATTAACACCCCAAGACCCCCTTTTCTTGATATACAACCCTACATAAACCGTTTCCCTCAAATCCTCCTCAAACAGTTCGAATATCCAAAAAGAGTCGCCGGAACCCTAACTCCGGCCGACTCAAACCAAGCCTCATACCAAAAACCCTCTCTTTTATATCTCTAAACCCTTCTCTGTTGTTAAAAACCAATAAAAGACTTCAAACTTGAAGTCTGAAGCCTGAAAGTAAAGAAAAGGAAAATGGAAAAAAGGAAAAGAACTGAAAAAAGAAAAGAAAAGAAAAAGAACAAAAAAGGAAACAATATGGGAAGATCAGGAGACAAATCCAGCGAGCTAAGTCCCCGGCCCTCTGTTTTTTCTATATTTTGGTTGATGAACTTATTTTGTGTTATTTTCTTTTATATTTTGAATGTTTGCATGTTAGATTTTATTCGACTTCTCTCCATTTTATCTTCTATGATTCTGTTTCTATTAGCTTTTCTAATATTCTTTGGTAATAACATGCTTTAGTAGTCTTTGTTAATCCTGGCTATTACACTTGACTATGTATGCTCGAGCACTTTAGGGTTTTCTGTTAGTCTTTAATATGAGAATATTCTGATTAGGCTTCTTATGTCAAATCTGATATGATGTGCTTGAAATCTTAATTATGAGGTTATTTGATTGAAATTCAACAATATTCAAATTTCCCCTCTGAGTTTTGGTTAAATGGCAAGTGATTCTAATTTTGTGGCTATATGTACAATTTGATATGAAAAGGTTATATCTGTAATAGTTTCATGTTATTAGACTGCAATTAAGCTTAATATGCTTTAAGGTGATATTGGTTATAGCTGTTTAGACAGCTAATTGATTAGTTTAGAAACATGCAAGTAGTTTAATTAGATTAAAAAATGAAAATAACATAAAAAGTGGCTAAAATTTAAATGACAATAGAGTGGTCATTGTTAAAAATGGCTAACTCTGTAAAACTCTAAGTCTGAATCCAAGTGGTTAATTCTGAAATTAGCTTAACTCTTAATAATAGACAATAAAGGCCTAACATGGCTAGATTTGTAAGTCTTAAACTAGTCTTAAAAAGGCTATTGAATAACAGTGCTTAAATTTTTAAAAGACAAGTCCAAATACTGGACTGGCTAAGATTGAAAGGTTTAATCCTTAATTAATAAATAGACTAATCCTGCAAACTAACTCTAATACAGAAAATGAAAATAAAACCTCTTAAAAGAGGTTAAAATTGAAATGAAATTAAGACTCTAATCTCGCTATGTCTTAAACAGTAATATAACAAATGGCTAGAAGTTAAATAAGAGTTAAAGTAGAACACCCAGAGCTGGATAAGGTCGGGTAAATAACAATTGACAATAAGGGTATAAAAGGAAATAAAAATGGCATAATTGTTGATTTAATAGAGCCTATAAGGAAATTTAAGACATTTAGGCCTAGTATTTCTGCAATATTGCACAAAACAAAGGGTATAATAGACCCAATAAAAAGGAAATTCAGTTAATAACCTTAGCAAGTGAGGGTATATTAGTATTACACCTCAAATAGAACCTAATAGAACCTTCCAGCACATGTTGGAAAGGAAATTTGAATCTGAAATAGGTGTTAAAGTGTAAGAAATAAAAGAATTAAGGGGAGGGAAATAGAAATAACTTTTTCAAATTCCCCTCTCCCCCCCCCCCCCAAATTTTCACTAACACTATCTATAAATAAACTAGAATAGAGCCTGATTAAGGGCTGGATTTTTGAAAAAATTCAGAGATACTAAAAAATACAAATACATAGAGTAATTTTCTGGGTTAGTCAAAGCTGTATTCTGAAGCTCTGTAGATATCTCTTTGTTATTTGCTGGTTTTCTACTGGTCTTCCGCTAGGTATTTCTTTGCTGGTTCTGGAATTCATACTCGACTGCTAAATTTGATTGTGTTGTTGTGATTCATTCACCTCCATTGTTGTTGCATTACTGTTGTGATCTACCTGCTTATTTCTCATCTTCATCTCCCTTAGACTCATCGATTTTTATTGCTGAATCAGGTACACAGCTTGAAACTCATGTAATTGCAATTTGAATTTAAGTGGAGGAATAAAACAAGTTGAAATTCTCTTAGTTTATGTTGAGTTTGTCTTTTTATATTTAGATTATGATTAGTTGAAATTGTAATTTAGTAGGAATTATTGTATAATTGACTCATGTAAGACACAAACGACGCTGGAACTATGTAATAGTATAGTAAGTAGACCAGTATAGTAGTAATGATCGTAATCACCTAGTTAATCAAATAAGTTAATAACTAATCTGATACATTTAATCTAAAAACAAATGCATAACAAGTAGATTAAATAACAACATTAACGTGTGGTAATTAGTTTAATTCGATAATCGTTAGTTTAATATGGGCAATTGTATTAGCAACTGAAACGTATGGTTAAAATTGATAATCGGATATAAAGTTATAGAACACATAGTTAAGTTAAATGAGTTACATAAAGTAGATCAATATTCAAAACAATTGGTTAACTCTCTGAAAGTTGCAATTGTTTGAGTAATATTTCTGATAGTTTTAGCTATAAAGTAATTTGATTCATTAGTTAAAAATAATTGTTGAAACATATAGATAAAAGCAGTCTTTAATTAGACTTTTCTCACATTAGATGATTAATATTTGAAATTGATACTATAATTATGTATTTTTATTCCTCATCATTGAATAAAATGGTTTGAGTTTTATTATCTTCTGAACTTATCATCTGTGCAAACAATGTATTCTAATTTTGGTCCCTCTTATCTAATTCTGTCTTATTTGGGCCTAATAAGTTGCGAAGGCCAAGAATTATGTAAATATGTTACTGAGCTTCTGCTAAACACCCTCAACTTGTTCCTGGGTTCTAAGGCCCAGATATATGAACGGATACGCTGAAAGAGTGCAACAATCCAGGCCCGTGTAATATAAAAATAAGGCCTGGCCTGTATTCTAAAAAAAATAATAAACTAGGGGTCGTGACAAGTATATACTTATAGGATTGGACTATAAAACTAAATTGGATGAGCCTCGCATTGAAAACAAAATAGCGGGGCCGCCATATAAATGAATAGTTATATAATACATTCGAAAGGTTGATAGCTAATTTCACAACCTTTCAAAAGATTAAGAAGCCGATAGATGATTTAGGCGCAATTTTAAAAATATATTTTCCCTAATACGAGTGCACATTTAATGTGACTCAAATCGTAAATCTCGGCGAAGCCGAAATGTGTTAAAGGTCACAGGCGTACTGGTTGTGGTGTGACTCGAAATACGTTTTCACGACATTGCAATTTGTAAAATATTCAAGTTGAAACACATACATATTGTTAAAAGGCATGTAATAAATCATCTAAAACCAAGAATGACATTTGAGCGACCATGCTACACCCACAGAATCCGGGAATGCCTAACACATTCTCCCGGGTTAATAGAATTCCTTATTCGGATTTCTTGTTGCGCGGACTGTTAAAAATATAGTCAACTTCCTCGGATTTGGGATTAATTGGTGACTTGGGACACCATTATTTTCCCAATTGGCGACTCTAAAATTGTAAATAAAATCCCGAACCGATTGTCCTTTATTTGGAAAAACTCCTTCCTTGTTGTTATTATATCCTCTCCCGGGGTATTCATAATATCAAGGTATACCTTATTCTCTTAATCGGAGAAATCAAAAAAGGTAGTAAAAAGGGAGGTGTGACAGCCACATCCCATGGCCACGTCCTGTCACGTCTTGACTTGTGCCATGGCCACGCCTTGGCATGCCCTGCAACGTCCTGACACATCCTAAAATATGCCATGGCCATGTCTCGACACATCATGACCCATGACATGCCCACGTCTTGCCATGTCCTGTGACGTCCTGACATGTCCTGTGGCCACGTCCTGCAACATCCTGACATGTCCTGACCCGTACTATAGACACGCCCTGACATGTCTTGTGATGTCCTGACACGTGGTGACACGTGTCATGGTTATGTCCTGACACGTCCTGACCTGTGCCTTGGCCACACCAGGCCATGTCCTAACACGCCTTGTTGCCACGTCCTATAACATCCTAACACGTCCTGACCCGTGCCATGTCCACGCCCTGGCATGTCCTGCGACGTCCTGACACGTCCCTAAATGTGCCATGGCCATGTCTTGACATGTCCTGACCCGTGCCATGCCTACATCCTGCCATGTCATGCGACTTTTTGAAACATTTTGTGGCCACGTCCTGCAACATCCTAACACGTCCTGACCCGTGCCATGGACAATCCTTGGAATGTCCTGTGACGTCCTGACACGCCTTGAAACATGCCATGGCCATGTCTTTACATTCCTAATCCGTGACATGCCCACATCCTGTCATGTCCTGTGACGTCCTGACATGTCCTATGGCCACGTCTTGCGACATCCTCACATTCCGGACTCGTGCCATGGCCATGTATTGACCCGTTAGTTGCCAGTTAGCGGTGCACCACTTAAGGGGATCCCACCAATCAGCTTCCTTACGCTTTATAGGTTACTCGCTTATTGACTCACACACATATCAAACTTCTCAGTGTGTGTTTCAATACCGGTCGAATAGGGAACGCATAGGCCAGCGCCTAGAGCGTGAAGATGCCGAAGCATGCAAGAGGCACGCGCTGCCTACCACAATCAAGGAGACGATGTTCCACGAGCGTATCAAAAGCCCAGGATTTGACTGCCCCCCTGTCCATGCCGGTCCATACCCTGAGTCGATCGTCGGACCGGCTCAACACCATATCACATCTATCACGACTCAAATTGGAAGGCCATGACTAGAACTAGACCAAATTTGCCGAGCACCGACGTACATTTTATCTAACCTTCTTTATTATCTTTTACGGCTGACGTGATCAATATAAATGGCAGACATGGATCATGGACAACCAACAATAAAATATGATGGCACGAACCTACATAACGTGGGATGACCAGGCAATCAAGAAACTAAATACATATGGTACATGCTACCACACTACCATGATAGACTATACAACATAAACTAGCCGACAAGGGGAGCTGAATTGGACAGCCTACTATGGTAGGGGAGCTGCACCTACCTATGTATCCGGACCTGCAACACGACATTCAGCATCAACAAATAAAAGGATGTCAATACGAATAAAGTACCAAGTATATAAGGCATGGATCCATAAATATGAACAGTAATGTAAGCAGGGATATAAAATATACAACCTGTAACATCTGAGTACCTCTGAGGTCTACTGATAAGATATGCATAATTCATATGTATAAATACATAAACTTTTAAAACATATGCCTCTGTGGGCATCATCATCATCATATTAAACCCAGCCATAATAGGCTCGGAAAAAACGTACCCGGCCATCATAAGGCTCTGTAGAATCGTACCCGGTCACATGGAGATCAGTAAAACCTAAATGATCAGTGGTTGCACAATAGGTGCCCTACCCGGATGACTATAGCGCGACTTGGTAGAGTAAAATAGATACATATATATAATCCATGCTCGACTCATGGAAACACGTTCTAGACCTTTCGGAGAGATGTAAGCTCGGTATCCTCTGTACACCTTATTAGGACTAACTCTTCACTATGAACCTTATAGCAATCAGGAAGTACCAACAAGATTGATAACATAAGAATAATAGAAGCAACATCAACATCAATCGTTCCATAAGAGAGGAAACAATGTAAGTACTGCTAGCTTCTACTAGTAGAGTATCTTTCGATTCTCGTTCATTACATTATGTACAATCTAAATCAAGCAAAAGAAGGAAGGGGATAGCCTCTCATACCTTGTATATACTACCCCAATCTCAAGCTATGCACTTTTCATGACTCCTTAGTCTACAATAAGAGAAACAAAACTATAGTTATCACTCAAGTGTCATAACTGTTATGTATCGACCACAACATAAATTACGATGAAACAGATAGCACCTCCCCAATATATATGAATTCACACCATTCAAAAAATCATCAAAAAGCCTAAACAACATCAATAATAAACATATTGAGCCTCCAAAAACAATCCACGCACAACCTAATCACTTCATACATACGACGACCACCATAGTCGTATCAAACGACCCAAAAATATTATGAAGAACTAACATACCACAACCCCAAATATATATGATGTTTCTCCAAATCTTTCCTCCACCATAACTCCACAAAACAGTAGTAAGACATGCAGCCCAACAGCAACACAAAACAATCCCCTACAAGTGAATAACTCAAACTCACGGCTTCCGATCACCGTCCTGTGAGTTCTTACATGTATAGAACACATTACAATGAATTAACAGCAGAATAAATGTATGAAATATAGCAGTAAACTCACCTTACCTATTGGATAACTCAGCCTTTATCTTGGTTCTTCAAACTCTAGTGTTTACCCCAATTTGAACTTAAAGAAAGGGAAAATCAATTAGGGTTTGGGGATAATTTTTGTGAGGGATTGTGCAGCAGTTTAGGTCTGTTTATTTGTGAAATATAATGAGGGATATATTTCAGAACATAAGTTTTTTAATGGGCTCTTTGTCTGACCCGAAATTGGCTCTTTTGGGCCGTCATTTAACCAAGTAGGTGACCCACCTACTTGTCACATAGCAGCTTGTGCAGTCTCACAAAAATGTCTATAACTCTCTATTCCAATGTCGTATTGATAAACGGTTTAATTCGTTGGAAACTAGACTCATAGATATTCGATTTTTGGGTAGATCACCCCGTAATTACAATAATATTGGGAGAAAAGTTTAATAACATTTGACCTAAAGTTTAAGTAAAACTATGAACCTAAGTTGCAACAACTTTTATCGACTTTTGTTTCATAACTCATTTGACTTCAAGACTTATGATACGGATATTATATGATTCAAATACCTTAAAACATGACCTATTGGGTTTATTAAGAACCTATAGGTTTACTCGAAAATACGAGTTACAACATCCTTGATTCGTTTAACTTCTAATAATTGTTAATGACCCTTATGCACCCTTGTATCACTCAAGATCAATATGATTAACTTGTTATCATCTCAAAGATAATTCCTTCTTGGATTTGTGTTAACTAACATATGGAATGAAATAACGCGTGTGGATATGGGTTGTAACACCCTCCCCTATTTAGGAACATTCATCCTCGAATGTAAGGGTTTATGGCGAGTCCAAATCATCGTGCATTCCAACAAAAATTCCCGGTAAATTTTCCCTATAAAATGGTTACAAGCAAAAATTGCAAGCAATTATGCCCAAAAATCTTGTACAGACCGATATACCGTGACCATTTTGTATTAAGGAAGAGTATTTTCAAGTTATTTCTTACCTCATAAAGCCGTTTCACCTTTCCAATGTATCCTACGTTCCACTTGCATTCTTGTTATCTTCATTATGGAATAGGTAAGGTTATTTAGACTTCATCTCTCTTGTTCTGCTTCTCATGTCATTTCTTCCTTATTCTTGTTCCTCCACAATACTTTGACAGAAGCTACATCTTTTGTTCTCAGCTTGCGAACTTGTTGATCTAATATAGCCATTGGCACTTCTTCATATGATAGATCCTCTGTAACTTGTACATCATTGATAGGGACAACTCGGGAAGGGTCGCCAATACATTTCCTCAACATAGATACGTGGAATACCGGATGGACAGATTCCAATTCGGATGGAAACTCTAACTCATAAGCAACCTGTCCAATTCATCGAAAAATTTTGTACGGACCGATATACCGTGGACTGAGCTTACCTTTATTCGCAAAACGCATTAGACCCTTTATTGGCGAGATCTTTAGGAAAACCCGATCACTAACCTCAAACTCCAGATCACAACGTCGGACATCAGAATAAGACTTTTGTCTGCGTTGTGCCATCCTTAATTTCTCCTGTATCACTTTCACCTTTTCAATGGCTTGATGAATCAAATCTGGCCCATATAATTCTGTTTCACCGACTTCGAACCATCCAAATGGTGGTCTACATCTCCTCCCATATAGTGCCTCATATGGGGCCATTTTAATACTGGAATAATAGCTATTATTGTAGGCAAATACAATGAGTGGAAGATAGTCATCTCAATTTCCCTTAAAATCTAGACCAAATGCTCGCAGCATATCTTCCAATGGCTGAATGGTACGTTCAGCCTGTCTGTCAGTCAGCGGATGAAATGTAGTGCTGAGATTCACTTATGTGACTAAACCCTTCTGAAAGACCTCTAAAAGATAGCCGTAAATTGAGCTACTCAGTCTGATATAATAGATAATGGTACACCATGAAGCCTAACAATCTCCCTGATATACAGTTTCGCATAATCTTCAGCCGTGTAAGTTGTCTTAACTGGCAGAAAATGGGCACATTTTGTATGTCGATAAACTATCACCTAGATGGAGTCAAAATTATGATAATAACGAGGTAATACAATAACAAAGTCCATATTAATGTTCTATCTTTACTCGTTGACAATTAGGACACTGGGCTACAAATTCTGCAATAGACATTTTCATGTTGTCCCACCAATACCGCTCCTTGACATCATGATACATCTTTGTCGAGCCGAGAGGGATGGAATATCGGGATTGATGAATCTCATTCATAATCTTATCTTGCAACCCTACCACATTAGGCACACATAATTGGCCATGGTATCTCAGTGCACCATCTCCTCTGATCTCAAAAGCCGTAATTTCACACAGCTGAATGCTCTCTCTCAATCGTACTAAGATAGGTTCTTCATTTTGCCGTGTTTTTACCTCTGCTATGAAAGCTGATTCTCATGTATTATGTACAGTAACACCTCCGTCATTAGAGTCTAACAATCTGATTCTCATATTGTCTAGTTGATGAAGCTCTTTAGTCAAACGCCATATACCTGCCTCAATGTGTACTAAACTTCCCATTGACTTACGACTAGAGCATCTGCCACAATATTGGATTTACCGGAATGATTCAATATCTCGACGTCGTAATCTTTCAAAAATTCAAGTCATCTACAATGCCTCAAATTTAACTCTTTCTGCTTGAAGATGTATTGTAAACTCTTATGATCTGTGTAGATGTCAACATGGATGACGTATATGTAGTGTCGCCATATCTTCAAGCCATATATTACTACAGCCAAAACCAAATCATGGGTTGGATAATTCTATTCATGCTTATTCAATTGTCTGGATGCATAAGCAATCACCTTACCACGTTGCATCAATGCGCACCCCAAACCTATACCTGATGCATCACAATATACCACATAACCTTCAGGTCCTTCAAGAAGAGTAAGCACTGGTGCGGATGTCAATCGATTCTTCAACGCCTGAAAATTTCGTTTACAAGCGCCAGACCAATGGAACTTAGTAGCTTTCTGTGTTAACTTAGTCAATGGTGTGGATATTGAGGAGAACCCTTCTACAAATCGCCTATAATATCCTGCTAGCCCCAGGAAGCTACGAACTTCCGATGGTGTTGTAGGTCTCGGCCAATTCTTTACTGCATCAATCTTCTGAGTGTCGACACTAATACCCTCGTCAGATATCACATGGCCAAGGAATGCCACTGAGTTCAGCCATAATTCACATTTGGAGATCTTAGCATATAACTTATGATCCTAAAGCTTCTGTAATACAATCCGCAATCGGCCCTCATGTTCCCCCTCTTAATGAGAAAACACTAGAATTTTATCAATAAATACAATCACGAACACATTGAGATAGGCCCTGAATACATTATTTATGAGATCCATAAAAGTACTTGGAGCATTTGTTAGCCCGAACGACATCACCAAGAACTCAAAGTGCCCATATATTGTACGGAAGGACATCTTTGGAATATCCTTCTCCTTAACCCTCATTTGATGATACCTGAACGTAAGTAAAACTTTGAGAAATGCTTGGCACCCTGGAGTTGGTCAAACAGGTTGTCAATTCTTGGAAGTGGATACGTGTTCATTATAGTAAATTTATTCAACTGTCGATATTCGATACACATCCGTAAAGACCCATCTTTCTTCTGCACGAATAGGACTGGTGCACCCCAAGTTGAAGTGCTCGGCCTAATGAATCCCTTTATCTAACAAGTGCTTTAACTGCACCTTCAACTCTCGCAACACTGTTGTGGCCATTCTGTATGGAGGGATAGAGATCGGTTGAGTGTCAGGCAACACATCAATGCTAAACTCAATCTCCCTTTCAGGTAGAAGGCCTAGGAGTTCATCTGGGAAAACATCTGGAAATTCATTAACTACAGCGATTGATTGTAGAGTAGGCGGCCACATTCCTAACGCTAACGAGATTATAAATGTAACCTTTTGAGATAATTTTTTTTGCCTTAAGATAGGAAATAAACCTAACTTTTGGTGTAGCAATGTCCGCCTTCCATTCAATGATGGGTTCACCAGGAAATTGAAAACCTAACCATCTTCATATGACAGTCAACATTTGCATAACATGAGCCCAACCAGTCCATTCCCAGTATCACATCAAAATCAACAATTTCTAACTCAAATAAATTTTTCCGAGGTTTGACGACTACAAATCATCACAGTGCAACCTCTATAAACCTTTGCAGCAATCACCGAGTCTCCTATCAGAGTAGATACCACAAGGGGTTTACTTATCAATTCAGGTTCAATGCCAAACTTATTAGCCACAAAGGGTGTAACATATGATAATGTAGATCCTAGATCAATCAGCGCTTATAGATCATAAGAAAACACCAACAATATACCTGTAACAACATCTGGAGATGACTCGAGATCCTGTCGACCTACTAGAGCATAAGTTTGATTTTGACAACCACTTGAACTCCGCACCGTACCTTTGCCTCTACCACCACCTGTCGACTACTAAAAAACATGTGTAGGAGGCTGGACTGATGAGGAAGAAGCAGACACAGATCTAGTTGGTTGAGCCATACTATAACCTATCCTGTTAGGACAATCCCACATTATATGGCCAAGTTTTCCGCAAGAATAACATGCATCAGAACCTCGACGGCACATTCCAAAGTGCGCCTTACTGCCCTGATCACAACGTGGTGTTGTGGGTCTCGTATGACTAGTATCCCTATGATGTTGCGAACATGATGCCCGCGAACTCTGACTTGGACCAGAATAGGTAAATCGATCATATCGAGGCCTCTAAAACTGTGGAGGAGCACTAGTTACAGATGGCACCAGACTCCTCAAAGACTGGGGCCTGACATTGCCTCTGAAGTCATCAGAATACCGTGCAAATCTGGCCCTCTTATGTTGGCCCCTATCCTACTCCCTATCTACCCATTGCTGGCGTTTATGATCCTCTAAGGTCTGGCATAAGCTTGAATACATGAAATATCCATGCCCTCCACCAACGAGGCTATTGTGCACTCATTTATCAGATGTGGTCCCAAATCGTTCATGAACAAATGCACCCTATCACTCATCTCGGCCACCATATGGGAAGCATACCTAGCTAAAGAATCAAACTGCATACTGTACTCTTGCACACTCATATTACATTGTCTAAGGTTTAAGAACTTATCAGCTCTAGCTCGTCGTATCTCAACTGGCAAGTAGTGATGAAGAAAGGCCTCAGAAAATTTCTTCCACACAGCTGGAGGAGCGTTCGGACCCCTGGATGTCTCGCAACTATCATACTAGAGAACTGCTAAATCTCGTAGCCGATAAGAAGCCAACTCTACTGCCTCTGTATCGCTAACATGCATAACCCGCAACGTGCGATGAACCTGGTCAATAAAAGTATGGGGGTCTTCCTTGGGGTCCGATCCGATAAACACTTGTGGGTGTAAACTAACAAATCACGAACCCTCGTACTAACTTGTTTATCAGCAACACCCGTATTCTACCTTTGTGCCTGAGCAGCTACCAAGCTAGTCATTAACTGCAAAGCACTCTGTATATCCTGGTCTGTAGTGCCAGATGGAGGAACTGGAGGTGTTGGGTTCCTCCTATTACCCTCTAGAGGAGACAGAGTAGATGAGGTATGAGATGGCATCTCACTCTAAGCCTCACTTTGGCCTACTCTGGCTTGGGGAACCTGATTGGTACCCTCTCCTGCAGTTGTATAAAGCCGTCTACTAATTGTTTACTTTCTAGTCGAAAGCATCACTGACACGTTTTGACCCATGCCACAACCATGACCTACGATAACTCTATGCACAATCTAGATTCAGGAAGAAGGTAACAACCCTAGATGTCATGTAGCCTCCTAATTATAAATGTGGCACGCTACACATCTATAATCAAGACTCTACTAGACATGGCTCATAGACAATCCCTAGGACAGACTTGCTCTGATATATATGTTACGACCCAAACTGGAGGGCCATGACTAGCACCCGACCAAACTTGCCGTGCACCGACGTACATTTTATCTAACCTTCTTTATTATCTTTTAGGGCTGACGGAATCAATATAAATGGTAGACATGGATCATGGACAACCAACAATATAATATGATAGCATGAACCTACATAACATGGGATGACCAGGCAATCAAGAAACTATATACATATGGTACAAGCTACCACGCAACCATGAAAGACTATGCAACAAAAGTCAGCCGACAAGGAATACCATACTATACATCACTTGTCTATGAGCCTCTGAAGGAACATAAGTGCTGCAACATAGTCGGAACAGGGCCCCGACATACCCGTAATGTCTATAACAAAAATGCATACCAAGACCAAGGCAAGTCCGGAGAAGGGATCTCGCCAATCACCGCTGAACTGGACAACCTACTGTGATGGGGGAGCTACACCTGCCTGTCTATCAGGACCTGCAGCACGACATGTAGCGTCCACAAATAAAAGGACGTCAGTACGAATAAAGTACTGAGTATGTAAGGCAGGGAACCATAAATACGAACAATAATGTAAGCAGAGATAGAGAATATACAACCTGTAACATCTGAGTACCTCTGTGGACTACAGACAAGAAATGCATAATACATATGTATAAATACATAAACTTTTAAAACATACGCCTCTGTGGGCATCATCATCATCATATCATACCCGGCCATAATAGGCTCGGTAAAAACGTACCCGGCCATCATAAGGCTCGGTAGAATCGTACCCGGCCACGTGGAGCTCGGTAAAACCCAACTGATCAGTGGTTGCACAATAGGTGCCGTACCCGGCCGACTATAGTGCGGCTCGGTAGAGTAAAATATATACATATATATAATGCATGCTCGACTCATGGAAACACCTTGTAGACCTTTCGGAGTGACGTAAGGTCGGTATCCTATGTTCACCTTATTAGGACTAACTCTTCACTATGAACCTTATAGGAATCAGGAAGTACCAACAAGATTGATAACATAAGAATAAGAGAAGCAACATCAACATCAATCGTTCTATAAGAGGGGAAACAATGTAAGTACGCTAGCTTCTAAGAGTAGAGTATCTTTGGAAGCTCGTTCATTACATTATGTACAATCAGAGTCGTTCAAAAGAAGGAAAGGGATAGCCTCACATACCTTGTATATACTTCCCCAATCTCAAGCTATGCAATTTTCATGACTCCTTAGTCTACAATAAGAGAAATGATACTATAGTTATCATTCAAGCGTCATAACTATTATATATCGACCACAACCTATTTTACGATGAAACGGACAACACCTACCCTATATATATGACTTCACACCATTCAAAACAATAACCAAACAGCCTAAACAACATCAATAATAAACATATTGAGCCTCCCAAAACAGTCCACGCACAACCTAATCACATCATACATATGACGGCCACTATAGTCGTACCAAATGACCCAAAAATATTACGAAGAACTAGCAGACCACAACCCAACATATATATGGTGTTTCTCCACACCCTTACTCCTCCAAAACTCCACAAAACAGTAATATAAAACGCAGCCCAACAGCAACACAAAACAGTCCACAAAACAGTCCGCTACAACTCGAACTCACGGTTTCCGATCACCGTCCCGTGAGTTCTTACATATATAGAACGAATTACCATGAATTCACAGCAGAATAAATGTATGAAATATAGTAGTAAACTCACCTTACCTGTTGGATAACTCAGCCTTTATCTTGGTTCTTCAAACTCTAGTGTTTACCCCCAATTTGAAGTTGAAAGAGAGGGAAAATCAATCAGGGTGTTGATAATTTTTGGGAGGAACTTTGCAGGGTCTTAGGTCTGTTTATTTGTGAAATATAATGAGGTATATATTGCAAAAGATAAGCCTTTTAATGAGATCTTTGTCTAACCTGAAATAGCCTCTTTTTGGCGTCATTTAACCAAGTAGGTGACCCACCTACTTGTCACCTAGCAGCTTGTGCAGTCTCACAAAAATGTCTATATCTCTCTATTCCAATGTTGTATTGATAAACGGTTTAATGTGTTGGAAACTAAACTCATAGATCTTCAATTTGGTGGGTAGATCACCCCGTAATTCCAAGTACATTGGGATTAAATATTAATAACATTTGACCTAAAGTTTAAGTAAAACTATAAACCTAAGTTGCAACAACTTTTGTCGACTTTTGTTTCATAACTCGTTTGACTTCAAGACTTATGATAAGGATATTATATGATTCAAATACCTTAAAAATGACCTATTGAGTGTATTAAGAACCTATAGGTTTACCCAAAAATACGGGTTACAACATCCTTGATTCGTTTAACTTCTAATACTTGTTAATCACCCGTATGCACCCTTGTATCACTTAAGATTAATCGGATTAACTTTTTATTATCTCAAGGATAATTCCTTCTTGGATTTGTGTTATCTAACTTATGGCATGAACTAATGCGTGTGGATATGGGTTGTAACAATATATATATATAGGATCGGACTGCATACCGCAGTAATATTTGTGTGGATTGTGCTGCACGCCGCAGTATCATAGCGTTTGGGCCTAGGGAGCCCCTCCGAAGTCTTTAGTCTTGGACGGAATTCATCGCCCAATTTGGGTTGCATTCCCAAAGAACCTGACTCGTACACAGCGCCTACGACATGGCAATGGCCAGGTATCAAACATAGCCACACAAGCCGAACACCACTCATGTGCCGCACGTACACTTGCCTCACCGTTACAAGCCAACAACAACCCCAACACGCAACATGCAACCATGTGTTGTTGCCGATGCCAACGATGCAAAGCTAAAAAAAGCCCCATAAAGCATGAATAAGGGGTTGAAGCAATGCCAGACACAACCCACAGTAACCGATGGCAATCGGCAATTTACTGAGCTTCACCCCAAATGCATGACACCTTTTGGTGCTACTTGCACGATGCATTGTTGTTCCATTGCAAAAAGCCATCAGCCGTCATGAGCGATGTCGCCTCCAGATGTTACCCGCAACAACCAATGGCAATGGACATCTATTGAGCTTTTTCCCATGCACATGGTACCTTGCGGTGCTACTTGCACGATGCTCTACCGTTCGTTGTCAAAAGCAATCAACTTCCACAGGCGGGTAGGGGGGCATTTACAGACATAACCCACAACAACCAATGTCAATGGACAACTTACTAAGCTTCACCCCATGCGCATGGCACCTTGTGGCACTACTTGCACGGTGCTTTGTTGTTCCATTGCCAAAAGCCATCAACCGCCATGAGTGATGTTGCCTGAAACACCTAGTGGCAATCGACATCTACTGAACATCGCCCTATGTGCACGACACCTTGCGGTGTCACTTTCATAATGCTCTGTTGTTCATTGTCTAAAGCCACCACCTGCCATGAGCGATCCAGACACAACCCGTAACAACCGATGGCAATCGGCAACTTACTAAGCTTCACCCCATGTGTGTGGCTCCATGCGGCACAACTTGCACATGCTCCAGGTGTTAGACACAACCAGCAACAACCGATGGCAATCGGCAACTTAGTAAGCTTTTCCCCATGTACTTTGCCCCTTGCGGTGCTACTAGCACATTGTTTTGCCGTTACATTGCTAAAAGCCATCAGCCGCCACGAGCGTTGTCGCCTACCGATGTTGCTCGCAATAACCGATGGCAATCAAAAACTTAGTAAGCTTCGCCCATGTACTTTGCCCATTGCGATGCTACTTGCACGTTGCTTTGTCGTTCCATTACTAAAAGCCATCAGTCGCCACGGGTGTTGTCTCCTAATTTTTCCCGCGACATCCAATGGTAATCGACACTTACTAAGATTCGCCCCATACGCACGGTACCTTACAGCGCTACTTGCACGATGCTCCATCGTTTATTGCCAATAGCTAATGTTTGCCATGAGCGGTGTCACCACCAGGAATGCTACGAGCCCATACGAGTACTTGCCGGCGTGGTTTGTGAACTTCGGGGACGTAGCACGGACAAGCCATGCATGCCCCCTATGCCCTTGTCCCATGACAGCGTCTCCCATGCGTGCCCACACTGCCGGCAACAAGCACCTAAGGTGCCTTTCAACACCTCTACCCCCATTATATATGCTTAAAAAAACCTCAGGTTTCAGAAGTAGACATGTTTTGTCCAGACGAGTAGACATGTTTTGTCCAGAGAATCCTAATGGAGTTGTACAACACCAAATAGCACAAACCAAGGTACAACTTAGCTAATATATTCACAAATGACTTTTAAACATTGTAAATGATATTTCTTACAAAAAATAATATTTTTTTATTTTTATTTTTATTATAAAACAAAAAATACTTGGAAAATAGTAAAAAATAGGAAAATTATTATAAAAATAGGGAAAATAGTGGAAACAATTTCCATATAATATTTACACATAAAAGAGTTAGTTTTTTCATAAAAGTGGGGGGAGGGGGGTTTCCGACCTAACCCGCAATAACCGATGGCAATCGGCAACTTAATAAGCTTCGCCCCGTGCACTTTGCCCCTTGCGTGAAGAACTTCTATTGCCACAACCGCCATAAGTGTTTCTGACTTCAAACCGCCGGCGCCAACCACCAAGCATCGACCAACCTTCGCTGGTCGCTACCGCTAGAACTACCGCTACTTTCCACCACTGCCACCAATGACCAGTACCATCATTGTGCTTAAATATTGCTAAGCATTGGCTAGCACTAGACATTGAGCGGCGTAGAGCGGCTCAATGTCTAGTGCATGATGCTCCACCTTTAGCAATGAAATCATTGTCTAAATCCATCAGCTGCCATTACTAAGTTGTCGATTACCATCGGTTGTTGCTGGTTGTGTCTAGCATCGCTCGTGGCAACTGATGGCTTTAGACAATGAATAGTCGAGCGTCGTGCAAGTAGCGCCGCAAGGCGCTATGCGCATGCGGCGAAGTTTATTAGATGTCGATTGCCATTGCCACGCCACGTCATATCCTGCAATGTCCTGACACGTCCTGACATATGCCATAGCCATGTCCTGACAAGTCCTGACTCATGCCATGCCTTTGTCCCGCCATGTCCTGTGATGTCCTGACACATCCTGTGGACACGTCCTGCGACGTCCTGACCAGTGCAACGGCCACGCCTTATGATATCCTGTGACATCCTGACACGTCCTGAAATGTGCTATGGCCATGTCCTGACACATCTTGACCTGTGTCATGCCATGTCCTATGATTTCCTAACACATCTTGTGGCCACATCCCGCAACATCCTGACACATCCTGACCTGTGCCATAGACACTCCCTAGCATGTCCTGCAATGTCTTTACACGTCCTGAAACGTGCCATGGCCATGTCCTGCCATGTCCTGACCCGTGCCATGCCCATATCCTACTATGTCCTACAATCTCGTGACATGTCCTGTGGCCATATCTTGCGACGTCCTGACACGTCATGTGGCTGCACCTTGCATTGTCCTGACACGTCCTAACCCGTGCCATGGCCTTGCCTACCATGTCCTTCGACGTCCTAACACTTCCTGAACCATGCCATGGCCATGCCCTGCCATGTCTTGCGGCATCCTAACACATCTTGACACGTTCCATGGCCATGTCCTGACATGTCTTGACCCGTGCTGTGCCCACAACCTGCCATTTCGTGCAACATCCTGACACGACCTGACAATTGCCTTGGCCATGTCCTGACACATCCTGACCCATGCCATGCCCACGTCCTACCATATCCTATGGCCACGTCATGCAATCTCCTAACACGTCCTGCCCCGTGCTATGGCCATGTTTTGACACATCCTAACCCGTGCCATGCCCTCGTCCAGCCATGTCCTCCAATATCCCAACACATCTTATGGCCATGTCCTGCAACGTCCTGACACATTTTGACCCATGCCACAACCATGACCTGCGATGACTTGACACGTCCTATGGCCATGTCATGTGGCATTCTGAAGAGTGCATGGCCATATACTCACATGTCCTGACCAATGCCATGCCAAATACTCACATGTCCTGACCCATGCCATGCCAACATCCTACAACGTCCTGACACGTCTAGTGGCCATGCCCAATGATGTCCAACGACGTCCTAACACTTCCTGAACCATGCCATGGCCATGCCCTGCCATGTCTTGCGGCATCCTAACACATCTTGACACGTTCCATGGCCATGTCCTGACATGTCTTGACCCGTGCTGTGCCCACAACCTGCCATTTCGTGCAACATCCTGACACGACCTGACAATTGCCTTGGCCATGTCCTGACACGTCCTGACCCATGCCATGCCCACGTCCTACCATATCCTGTGGCCACGTCGTGCAATCTCCTAACACGTCCCGCCCCATGCCATGGCCATGTTTTGACACATCCTAACCCGTGCCATGCCCTCGTCCAGCCATGTCCTCCAATATCCCAACACATCTTATGGCCATGTCCTGCAACGTCCTGACACATTTTGACCCATGCCACAACCATGACCTGCGATGACTTGACACGTCCTATGGCCATGTCATGTGGCATTCTGAAGAGTGCATGGCCATATACTCACATGTCCTGACCAATGCCATGCCAACATCCTGCAACGTCCTGACACGTCTAGTGGCCATGCCCAATGATGTCCAACGACGTCCTAACACTTCCTGAACCATGCCATGGCCATGCCCTGCCATGTCTTGCGGCATCCTAACACATCTTGACACGTTCCATGGCCATGTCCTGACATGTCTTGACCCGTGCTGTGCCCACAACCTGCCATTTCGTGCAACATCCTGACACGACCTGACAATTGCCTTGGCCATGTCCTGACACGTCCTGACCCATGCCATGCCCACGTCCTACCATATCCTGTGGCCACGTCGTGCAATCTCCTAACACGTCCCGCCCCATGCCATGGCCATGTTTTGACACATCCTAACCCGTGCCATGCCCTCGTCATACTATGTCCTATGACATCTTGACACGCCGTGTAGCCACATCCTACGACATCCTGACACGTGCTCACCCGTGCCATGGCCACACCATGACACGTCATGTGACGTCCTAACATATCCTGACACGTGTCATGGCCATGTCCTGACACATTCTGATCCGTGCCATGCCTTTGTCCTGCCATGTCAAGTGACGTCCTAACATATCCTGTGTCTGTGTCCTGCAATGTCCTGCCCCCGTGCTATGGCCACGCCCTGCCATGTTGTGCAACATCTTGACATATCTTAAAATATGCCATGTCCATGTCCTGACACGTCCTAACCAGTGCCATGCCCACGTCCTGCCATGTCCTGACATATCATGTGGCCACGTCCTGGCACGTCCTGACCCGTGCCATGGCCACACCCTACCATGTCCTGCAACTTGTTTCCATATTCGAAAATATGCCACGACCATGTCTGACACGTCCTGACCTGTGCCAGGCCCATGTATTGCCATGTCCTACGACGTCTTGACACGTCCTAACCTGTTCCATAGCAAGGCCCTGCTATGTTCTGCAATGTCCTGACACGTCCTTTCATATGCCATGGTCATGTCCTCACACGTATTGACATGTGTCATGCCCTAGTCTTGCCATGCCCTACGATGTCTTGCCACATCCTATGGCCACGTCATGCGACGTCCTGACCCATGTGATGGCCATGCCCTGCCAGGTCCTACGACATCCTGAGACATCTTGAAATGTGCCATGTCCGGATAGTGCCATGCCCACGTCCTGTCATGTCCTAACACGTTCTGTGGCCACATCCTGCAACATCCTGGCAACGTCCTGACACGTCCTGACCCGTGCAATGGCCACGCCCGGGCATGTCCTACAATGTCCTGACATGTCATGAAATGTTCCATGGACATGTCCTGACACATCCTACCCCGTGACATACCCACGTCCGACCATGTCTTGACATGTCCTAAGGCCACGTCCTACGACGTCCTAACACATCCTAACATGTGCCATGACTATGTCTTGACACGTCCAGACATGTGCCATTGCCATGTCTTGCGATGTTCTTACACATCCTATGATGTCGTGACATGTCTTGACCCGTGCCATGGACATGCCCTTCCATGTTCTGCAAGGTCCTGACACATGCCATAGCCATATCCTGACACGTCTTGACCCGTGCCAAGCCATTTTCCTACGTTGTCCTGACACATCCTCTTGCCACATCATGCGACGTCTTGACCTGTGCCATGGCCACGTCCTGCCATGTCCTGTGACTTGACATGTCCTGAAACGTGCCATGGACAGGTCCTGACCCATGACATGACCACATCCTTCCATATCCTGACACGTCTTGTGGTAGCGTCCTGACACGTCATGACCCTTGCCATGGCCTCACCCTCCCGTGTCCTACGACGTCCTACCAATTCCCGCAATGTGCCATGGCCATGTCCTGGCACATCCTGACCTGTGCCATTCCTACATCCTGCCATGTGCTGTGACGTCTTGTTGCAACATCCTGCAACATCCTAACACATCCTGACCTGTTCCATAGACATGCCCTGGCATGCCACATCCTGCGACGTCCTGACACGTGCCATGGCCATATCTTGACACATCCTGACCTGTGCCATGCCCACATATTTCAATGTCCTGCGATGTCTTAACATGTCCTAACCCGTGCCATGTTCATGCCTTGCCATGTCCGGCAACATCTTGACACGTGCCATAACCATGTCCTGACACGTCCTGACCCGTGCCAACCCTTTGTCCTGCCATGTCCTGCAATGTCCTGCAATGTCTTGACATATCCTGTAGCCACGTTCTGTGATGTCCTGAGCCAAGCCGTGGGCACGCCCTGCCATGTCCTGCAACATCCTAACACATCCAGAAACATGCCATGACCATGTCCTAACATGTCCATACCCGTGCCATGCCCACGTCATGTCATGTCCTGATACGTTCTGTGGCTATATCCTATGACGTCCTAACACGTCCAGACCCGTGCCATGGCCTCACCCTGCCATGTTCTGTGATGTCCTAAAACATCCTAAAATGTACTATGGGCATGTGCTGATACATCCTGACCCGTTGTTGACGTCCAATTCTACCGCTATAAAGCAATAGACACGGTCGTACGCTATAATTAACCCAACTTTGAGTCGGGGTCGAATCCCACAGATGACAATGTGTAGGCGATTAGGAATGCAAGAGAATTATCGCTAGTCGCGCTAAGCCAAACACTTAAGAATTTTAGGGTTTGGAAAATGTTTATATCTAAATGCAGAAATGTAAACTAACCTAGAAAGAAAATAAAATGATCAATGGCTACAAGTATGAATGCATCGGGAATCACACTCAAGTAACAATCCAATGTATTTCACGATTTTACAAATATGAGCGAGTTTATGTTAATTAGACACGGATAATAATTCTTAATTATCTTCTTCTGATGACTAACAAGACTTCCTAATTGAATTACACCTAACACAATTAGAAGATTAAGCACACTCGATAGGCTACAAGTAGTTCAATCCTATCCCTAGGTTGAATATATAAAATGAGGGTTAACGCTTCAAGTTCTTGTTAATTAAACTTTCCCAACTCTGAATTATCTTTCCCAAAACTAATTCGGAGTTAATGGGCGAGTCCTAGGGTTAGATAATCCCTTTGGAAACATTAAAGAACAAGAATAATTAAAATAACAATAACTCACTTCATAAATATATAAAAATCATTCAATACACAAGCACAACAAGGTATTTAATCCACACTTTAAATATGAATATTCCCATAAACAAGATTCAAGTGTTGGAAATAAATACTACACACTTAGATATACAATACAAAGCAAGGAAATGAAGAAATAAACATAAATGGGTAAGAAATCTTTAACCACAAGCTTTAATCTTCAAGACCCAAGTGTGTGTGCAAAACCCTAGCCTCCAAAGTTGTTGCCAAAAGTTGTTCTAAAAAATGAAAAGATGATAAAAGATGTAAAAGATGTCTACAATGTCTGCTTGGATGAGTATATAATTGATTTGGGGTAAAAACTTGTGAAATGCCCGTTCTGTCCAGGTCTGATGCACTATTCTCGCACCTGCGGAAAACACCTCGCAGTTGCGGCTCCACTTAAGCGGAATATAACCGCAGAAGCGACAAAATTTTTTTTCACATCCTCGCATAAGCGGAAACATAATTGCATATGCGATCTCGCTGAAGCGCCAAACGAATCGCAGAAGCGGAATCTTGCTTTCCCAGGTACTTTCGCAGGAACGATCATGCAACCAAGAAGCGGTCACGCTTTTTCGTCTTCTTCTCCGCAGAAGCGGAATTGCCTGATCCTTCCATAAATCGCAAAAGCGATCCGATTTACGCAGAGGCGACATCGCTTCTGCGATTTAACGTCCGCATAAGCCAAATCACTGGCAGTTTTGCAAGGTTTCAACTCTTTTTAGCTCAATTCCTTGTCACTTCAACCCACATCACCTAATAGCATCATTTACCTGAAAATATTGCAATAACCACCATAAGCAACCTCATTTCATAATTAAAAGGCATGAAAAGCTAAGCAAAAGAGGCTAGAAGGAGTGGTAAAATCACCACTCACCAACACCCCCAACTTAAAGCTTTTGCTTGTCCTCAAGCGAATCAAAACCAAAACATCAACGAGGATTCACCATTTAAGATACAAGTGGCATTGCGATTATGTACACACCACATTCTCCGATTCAGACACCATACTTATGGATTTGGTTGATACTAACAATTAGGCTCAAGTATGTATATATTTTCCAAATAACTCCCTCCTAAGGAAAAACAACTTCAACAATGTGCAAGGGAGTTCCAAAATAATCAAGTGACAAAAATAAGCCTCAATGAGTGACTCGAAAGCACTAGTTCACTATAATTGCTAACTTTACTCAATTTCACCGATCTTTTCTAATTCATGTGCCCTCATAAGAAAGAAAGTCCCCAAAAAAATATATTTACGACACAACACAAGGGACAAATTTTTCGAAAACACTCACTCTCACAGAGAAACTTCAAGTGTTACAACACTTCATACCCTAAACTTGCCCTTATTTTAATTCATCACTTATTCAAGAATTCTTAGTTGGAGGTCCCATAAGGACTTTTTAAGCTTGTAATGTAGGTTTAGGGAAGGTTGGATAAGCATTTGGGTACATGTGACTTCACCCTCCTTGAACACTACTCACAAGTTTCATTCTTTTGCACTTTGATTCTCTTCAACTCACATAGCCTCATTGGCATCTAGTTCCCAATATAAAACCACCTTACATACCTCTCCCAATTTTATTCAAGGCTCCACAATGTATATATTTATACATATATTTTTGTTTTCTTCTCTTTTTTTTCCTTTGGGGCTAGAATACTTTAGTACAAACACTTTGAGGCATGTGGTCTTAGACTCAGGGCATAACCTTGCCAATCTCCACTTTGACACCACCCCCAACTTAGGCTTTTAGCCTCATTCTCAATGTTCAAGGAGGGACGAGTTCAAAAGAGGGAATTATTTTTGCAAAAAGGGAAAGGTTTGTAATGAGTTGGCCAAAGAAAGGTTTAAAGGCTCAAAAAGAGGTACTAGTGATATTATTTATGCAATGGTAGGCTTGAAAGGCTAAAGAGGTTTTAAAATTAAAACAAAGAATGGCTAAGATCATTCCTCCAACCAATATACTATCGTTAGCATTGAAAAAACAAACGGGCATGTTCTAGATGATGGAAGTAAACACAGGATTTATTTCAACAATCACTAACACACATGGCACATGAATTAATGAAGACGGATCAATTCTATCAAACTAGTGACCTAACAGTCACTAAAAGAGCGAAAGATTTATCACAAAAATTGTTTTACACCATACAACTTACTTATTTTTAGTTCAAATTAAATTTTTGGAGGTGTATTCTTAATTCATAATTTACATACAAGAGGCTAATTTTTTTTTAGTATCGAATAATCCAAAATCTTCATCCTAACAAAACAAGACTAATTCCCTTAAGAAGGTTGTCATGCTATCTCTCATAGGGAAAAGTCACCCGGTTCACTAAAGTGTTCCTTCGGAAAAAACCGTAGCATGAAGAAAACCCAAGGAGTAATAAAAGAAAAGAATATACAGGATACTAGAATAAAAGTAGCAAATACTACTAAAAATAATATAGGCTAATAAGAAGAAAAGTAAATAAGAAAAGAAAAATAACAACACAAATATGACAAATCAAACCATGCCCGGCAAGGGCACACAATGTATAGAACATTATAGTGAAAAGCTACACAGCATAGTCACACGCTACAAAAGCCACCCCAACTAGAATATTGTAGTGTCCTCACAGCACAATATCGAATGTAAAGCATAAAAAGTTTGAGGGGCTCCCTGAGGTCTGCATCATACTAGCAGACTGTGGGAGGAAGGCTGATCACTACTGAGGTGAGCTCATGGCTCCCTCATCATCGGTCTTCTTATCATCATCATCATCATCGCCACCATCTCTAGCAGACTCTGACATGAAAGAGTACTCCTCACTGTCATCTTTGGCCGCCACTGGGATCTTCTTATTTGGGTTCCCCCATTTGAAGATCGCCTTGATACCTCTCCACATCTTGATCATCAGCTTGCCTTTCTTCTTGTTCTTCTTCTTCTCTGTCTCAAAATCAGACTGAATGGTGGCATGGGCCTTAGCAAGAGTACTGTAGGCTCCCTCCAGTTTGGTCATTGATGCTGCCATCTTCTTCATGTTATCCTTTTGTATTATCTGAGCATCCAAGTAACTCTACATATCTTCCCTAGAGAAGTAAGAAAGCCCAGGATGTGAGGAGGATGGCCCACTCGGGAGCTGTGATACTAACTCCTTAATTGTTTGAAGCTCGTAGTTAAGAATCATGAATGGCCCCTGAGCAGCCGTCTGTGAAGAAAACTCTGAACTGGAGGCTGTGATGGTCATTTTCCTTTTCTTGCTTTTAACTACACTCCCCTCTCCTGTCACTCTCAATGGATGAAAATGTTTGTCCGCTGGTAGCCACCGATCGGTGCTACAGACATCAACCTCTGCTCTGGTGCAGAGCTGTGTGATAAGGGAGGGGAATAGCAGGCATGCATCATTGTTGCTCGAGTACTCTCTCAAGTACTGCCTCATCTCCTGCAAAATGTAGTATCTTACATTCACCGGTGTGCCATCTAGAATGCATGCTATGACCAGTGCCCGGGTGTAGGAGACATCCGTCATATTGCCACAAGGAGAGATTCTGTTGATGAGGATGTATAGCCACATTTTAGCCTCTGCAGTGAAGTCGGTAGATTTGAACTCTTTTCTTCTGGTTCCCCATTTTTCTCTCAGCTATGGTGGGAAGAGTTTGGAGACAAGACATGCTCCATTATCACAATTATCCTTTGCTTGTACCTATTCCACCGGAAAGTTGGGAATTCCCAGAGTGTCATTGATTTGTTCAATTCCAAACCTTATTAACCTCCCTCTAATGACTATTTGTGGGCTATCAAATTTTTCCAGCCTGAGGTTAGCATAAAATTCACGCACCCACTGCTCATTGGCTTTGCAAGGAGTGGTGATGAAGCAGGACCTTCCTGATGCGTTGAGTTGAGCATAGAATTCTGGAAGCTTTTCTGCCAATTTCTCTTCATGAATTCCTTTCTCAAGGATAATCTTCTTGTGGACGAGGTCATCCAAATATCGCCGCTCACATTCAGCGGACATAAAGCGTGTATCATCATATGGCTCATCAACCTCTTCTTCGATTTCTCTTTGTTGTCCGCTTGTTCTTGGGTCCATTTTAAAGTAAATCACCTACAGAAATTGAACACAATGTAAATCGGGCAATTGAACCATATTAATAAATTCAAAACACTACAATTTATCCAAAAATTGGGATTGAACGGGCCCGGGGAGCTACTGCTGCAAAGCTATTCGAATTGCAGAAATTTCCTAGTTTTCACTTTTGCGAAACAAGACCGCAAAGGCGAAGCCGCTTCTGCGAAAATTTTTCCCTTCTCCGATACCTGCCATTTTGCCCGGATTCACTTTTGCGTGATTTCTACCACAGAAGAGATTACGCTCCTGCGAAGAAAATCCGCTTCTGCGATTTTCGTCACCTTCTTCACTGCCCAGAACGTTTTGCAAAAATTTACCCTTCTTTTCATTTTCTAAACCAATTTTTGGCTTGTATTAGTGCAGTAAATTATTCATGATTCAATTAAAGCCCATTTTGTGATGTAAAGCCATAATATTTCTTTGAAACATTATGATAAACGTCTTACGAGCAATATAACTTGACCTCTCTTTGAACAAATTTTTGTACTCAGACTTCCCAAAATTTGTTGCACATTACAGCACTCACAACCTACAAACAACCAATCCCTCACTTCCTAAAACAACAAGAATTTAAAACAAAAAGAAGGAAAAAGAAAAATCAAGCAAAATTAACTACAAAAAATTGATGGCTACGGAAATAACATGAGGGATATGAAGAATAAGATGAGATTAGGGGAGTTAGGGCAAAAGATTTTCTTCAGCCTTTGCACAAAATTTTAGTATTAGGGGAGTTATGGCAAGGGAAAACAGTGTGAGGGATGTTTTTGATAAAAAGAACCATTTCACTCTATTTTACTATTAAAACCTTCACAGCTTCCACTTCTGCGAAAATTTCATGCTTCTGCGTGACCGCTTAGGCGACATTTAGGCCGTTTTTGCGGTTGGACTGACCGCTTCTGCGGTATCGCGGATGCCTAATAGTGGTCACTTTTGCGGTTGGGCCACTTGTCGATACAAAATGAGCTTCTGGGTGACCGCAGAGGCGTTCATTTTCTCGCAGAAGCGTTTTAGCAGGAATTTGTTGACAGTTTTCTGCAGCTACTGGTTTATGACTGCCGACTACCCCGACCTGCTCAAATCAACTCCAAAAATTCTCAAACTTGGCAGATTTATCAAAAATAATATCCTAAGCAATTCTAAAAAAAGAAAATTTGCAAAATGATGAATAATTTTGAAAAACCGATGGGTTGCCTCCCACCAAGCGTCGCATTTAACGTCGCGGCACGACGCAAACAACATTACCACTTTTCTCGCCACTTGGATGATATGAACTGGGCCCCTAGCTTGGAATCAAGCTTATGACCTTGAGCGATGGGGGTGGTAATTTGATATTCGAGCAAATGCTTAAAATATTCATTTTGGACTTCTTGGCTTTCAAGTGAGGAATCTCGTTTTGATTTCTTGCTTTCTCAAATTGTAGAATGAACGGTTGTTGTCTTTCTTCCTCGCAATCCACCATTGACTCGTGTAGTTCAACTCCCGTATCACTAGACAATTTAAACATTGAAAAATACTTGGAATGCGACCTCAACTCTTCACTTTGAAAATTTTCTATCTTGATATCCTCTCTTTCCCCTGAATTAGAGTCAACATCAGCCACACTAGCATTTACACCGGTTAACTCCAATTCCATATTTTTGTCGGCATCAACAACACTCATTGAGTTGGTTGGCGGTCGTTCAATTCTTGATTCCTCAAGGTAAAGCTCACTCTCTTCCTCAGATTTGGACTCTTCTTGGCTTTCATCCGCACACGAAATTTGTTGGGCATAGTGAGCTTCAACCAAAATTTGCATTTGATCTTCCAAAGTACGGATATGTTCACCATTGTAATTTATGCATTGTTTCAAGTCCTCGAGTGCAAAGTTGCGCTTCTCCTCATTTTCAAGAATGGTCTCCAACATGAGCATTATTCTCTCATTTTGGGAATTTGAGAGTTCTTCTTGGTTTTTATGAAATGCCAAGGAAGGATTTTCAATTTGAATGTCGAAGAAGGATTCTTGGTTTTCATTCACTTCCACGGCTTTTTGAGCCCTTGAGGCTTTGATCATTTCATCCATTTTGGAATGTAACCTTTCAAGTGCTAAACCATTTAGGAGACTAGTCTCCAAAAGATGTTCCAAGGCATTTTCTTCATTGTTTCCTTCTTCAAGTAAACACTCCAACATGAGCTTGAACTCTCCATTTTGGCCATGCTCAAATTCTTCCACCTCCACAGCCCTATAATTCTCATCAAAACAAATAGAACCATCATAGTAGGGGCTTGGGGAAGGGAATAACAAATAAGCAAAATCATCCCAATGACCATTTTGGAAACCAAACTTATCACAAATACTCCACTCATGGGTTTGGAATTGTGCACACAATCCATCCCCGAGAGAGTTTAAACAATTTTGCCAAGAGTGTGGTCCTCCACAATAAGAACAAGGATCATCGAAGTATGAACAACTACCATCCGACCAATTTTCATTGTATGATGCCATTTTTCAAAATTAAGAAAATTAACAAGAAATAAACAATAAAAATAGACCCAATGTAAGAAAAATAATTATACTAATATTCACAAGTTTGGACCAAAGCACTGTCGCTTACTTCTCTAAGAACCTAAATTATGCCAAATTGTTCCCCGGCAACGGCGCCATTTTTGATAACGTCCATTTCCACCGCTAAAAAGCAATAGACACGGTCGTATGCAATATATTTACCCAACTATGAGTCGGGGTTGAATCCCACAGAGAACAATGTGTAGGCGATTAGGAATGCAAGAGAATTATCGCTAGTCGCGCTAAGCCAAACACTTAAGATTTTGGGTTTTGGAAAATGTTTATATCTAAATGCGGAAATGTAAACTAACCTAGAAAACAAATAAAATGATCAATGACTACAAGTATGAATGCATCGGGAATCACACTCAAGTAACGATCTAATGTATTTCACGATTTTACAAATATGAGCGAGTTTATGTTAATTAGCCACAAATAATAATTCTTAATTAGCTTCTTCCGAAGAATAACAAGACTTCCTAATTGAATTATCCCTAATCACAATTAGAAGATTAAGCACACTCGAAAGGCTCCAAGTAGTTAAATCCTATCCCTAGGTTGAATCTATAAAATGAGGGTTAACGCCTCAAGTTCTTGTCAATTAATATTTTCCAACTCCGAATTATCTTTCCCAAAATTAATTCGGAGTTAATGGGCAAGTCCTAGGGTTAGCTAATCCCTTTTGAAACATTAAAGAACAAGAATAATTAAAATAACAATAACTCACTTCATAAATATATAAGAATCATTCAATACACAAGCACAACAAGGTATTTAATCTACACTTTAAATATGAATATTCCCATGAACAAGATTCAAGTGTTGGAAATAAATACCACACACTTATATATACAATACAAAGCAAGGAAATGAAGAAATAAACATAAATTGGTAAGAAATCTTTAACCACAATCTTTAATCTTCAAGACCCAAGTGTGTGTGCAAAACCCTAGCCTCCAAACTTGTTGCCAAAAGTTGTTCTAAAAATGAAAAGATGATAAAATATGCAAAAGGATGTAAAATATATCCCTAAAATGTCTGTTTGGATGAGTATATAATTGATTTAGGGTCAAAACTTGTGAAATGCCCGTTCTGTCCAGGTCTGATGCAGTGTTTTTGCACCTGCAGAAAACACCTCGCAGGTGTGGCTCCACTTAAGAGGAATACAACCGCAGAAGCGACAAAAAGAATCTTTCACAACCTCGTATAAGCAGAAAGAAAATCGCGGATGCGATCTCACTGAAGCGCCAAACGAACCGCAGAAGCGGAATCTTGCTTTTCCAGGTTCTTTCGCAGGAGCGACCTCGCAATCACGCTTCTGCGTCTTCTTCTCCGCAGAAGCAGAATTGCCTGATCCTTCCATAAATTACAAAAGCCATCAGATTTACGCAGAGGCGATATCGCTTCTGTGATCAAACGTGCGCAGAAGCGAAATCACTGGCAGTTTTGCAAGGTTTCAGCTCTTTTAGCTCAATTCCTTGTCACTTCAACCCAAATCACCTAATAGCATCATGTACCTGAAATTCTAGCAATAACCACCATAAGAAACCTCATTTCATAATTAAAAGGCATGAAAATCTAAGCAAAAGAGGCTAGAATGAGTGGTGATTTTTTCATAATTAAAAGGCATGAAAAGCTATGCAAAAGAGGCTAGAATGAGTGGTAAAATCACCACTCATCACCCGTGCCATGTCTACGTCCAGCCATGTCATGTGACATCCTGACACGTGCTGTGGCCATGATCTGCAACATCCTGACATGTCCTGACCCATGCCATGGACACGCCCTTGCTTATCCTGCGACGTCTTGACACATCTTAAAATGTGGCATGGCCTTGTCCTAACACGTCCTACCATGTCCTGCAACAACCTGACACGTCTTGTGGCCACGTCCTGTGACGTCCTAACATGTCCTGACCTATGATATACCCACGACCTGTGACAAGTTGACACGTCCTATGTATACATCTTGCCACATCATGACACGTCCTAACCTATGCCATGGCCACGCCCTGCCATGTCCTGCCATGTCCTGACATGTCTTGTGTCATCCTGAAAAGTGCATAGCCATGTCCTCACACGTCCTAACCTGTGCCATGCCCATGTCCTGCCATGTCCTGCAATGCCCTGACATGTCCTATGGCCACAGCCAATGATATCTGGCGATGCCCTGACACGTCCTGACCCATGCGATGGCCATGCCCAGCCATGTAATAGGGCATCCTAACTCATGCCATGGCCATGTCCTAATACGTCCTGACCCGTGCCATGCCTACGTCCTACCCTGTCCTGACATGCCCTGACTATTGCCATGGCCATGTCCGGGCACGTCCTGACATGTGCGATAACCACGCCCTAGCATGTCTTGCAATGTCCTAACATGTCCTGACACATGGCAATGTGTTGACACATTTTGATCTGTGCCATGGCCACGTACTGCCATACCTGACACGTTCACTGGCTACGTCCTACGATGTCCTGACATATCCTGACTCGTGCTATGGCCATGTCTTGACAAGTCCTAACTCGTACTATGCCCATGTCCTTCTATATCCTGCGATGTCCTAACACGTCCTGTAGATACGTCCTGCGATGTCGTGACACATCCTAACATATGCCTTGACCAAGCCCTACCATGTCTTGTGACGTCTGCACATGGGCCATGGCCATGTCTTGAAACGTCCTGACCTGTGCCATGACCTATTCCTGCCATTTCCTGCACGTCCTGACACATCATGTGGCCACGTCCTAACCCATACCATGGCCATGCCTTGCCATGTCCTGTGACATCCTGACATGTTCTGAAACATGCCATGTCCATGTCTTGACATGTCCTAGCCCATGCTATGACCACGTACTGCCTTGTCCTAACACGTCCTGTGGCTACATCCTGCGACATCCTTGCATATCGTGACCCATGCCATGTCAGTGCCCTGCCATGTCCTGCAACATACTGACCAATCCTGACACGTTCCATAGCCATGTCCTGACACGTCCTGGCCCATGTAAAGCCCTTGTCCTGCCATGTCCTGCAACATCCTAACACATCCTGTGGCCACGTCCTGCGACGTCATGACCCATGCCATGGCCATGCCCTACCATGTCCTGCGACATCCTGACACGTCCTGAAAAATACCATGGCACCAGTGCCATGCCCATGTCATGCCATGTCTTAACACGTCTTGTGGATGCATCTTGTGACATCCCAACACATCCCAAAATGAGCCATGGCTATGTCTTGACACGTCCTGACCCGTGACACGCCTACATCTTTCCATGTCCTACGATGTCCTGATATGTATTGTAGACACGCCCTACAACATCGTACCACATCTTGACCTATTCCATAGACATGCCCTGGCATGTCCTGCGACGTCCTGAAATGTCCTGAAACGTGCCATGGCCATGTCCTGATATGACCTGACCCGTGACATGCCCACAACCTGCCATGTCCTGCGACGTCCTGATACGTCTTGTGGCAACATCCTGCGATGTCCTGACCCGTGCCATGGCCATTTCATGACATGTCCTGACCTATGCCAAACCTGCGTCTTGCTATGTCCTGCGATGTCTTGACATATCTAGACTCGTGCAATGGCCATTCCTTGCTATGTCTTGCAACATCATGAGACGTTCCATGGTCATGTCCTAACCTGTGCCATTCCCTTGACCTACCATATGTTGCGACATCTTGTGGCCACGTCTTGTGACGTCTTGACCCGTGCCATTGGCCACGCCCTGCCATGTCCTGCAACATCTTGAGACGTCCTCAATCATGCATGGCCATGTCCTGACAAATCCAACACGTGCCATGCCCACGTCCTGCTATGTCCTAACACGTCCTGTGGCCACGTCTTAATACGTCCTGACCCATGCCATGGCCATGCCCTCGCATATGCTACAATGTCCTGACACGTCATGAAGTGTTCCATGGTCATGTCCTGACACGTCCTAACCCATGAAATACCCACGTCATGCCATGTCCTTACACGTCCTGTGGCCACGTCCTCCGACGTCCTGACACGTCCTAACTCGTGTCATGGCTATGTCTTGACATAAATTGAGCCATGCCATTCCCACATCTTGTGACTTCTTGACACGTCCTACGATGTCCTGACACGTCTTGACCCATGCCATGGCGATGCCCTGTCATGTTTTGCAAGGTCCTGACACATTTTGACACATGCCATGGCCATATCCTGACAAGTCCTAACCCGTGCCAAGCCGTTATCCTGCCATATCTTACGACGTCCTGACACATCCCCTGGCTACATCTTGCAACGTCCTAACCCTTGCCATGGTCACGTCCTGCCATGACCTGCGTCTTCCTGACACTTCCTGAAATATGCTATGGCCATGTCCTGACACGTCCTGTGGTAGCGTCCTACAATGTCCTGACAAGTCATGACCCGTGCCATGGCCTTGCCCTGCCATGTCCTACAATGTCTTACCACATCCTGAAACGTTCCATGACCATGTCCTGGCACGTCCTGACTTCTGCCATGCCTACGTTCTTCCATCTCCTGCGACGTCCTGACACTTCCTATGGCCACATCCTGCAACATACTGCCACGTCCTTACCCATGCCATGGATACGCCTTGGCATGTTCTGCGATGTCCTGACACGTACTAAAACGTGCAAAGGCCATGTCCTGACACGTCCTAACCCGTGCCAAGCCCACGTCCTGTCATGTCCTACGACTTCCTAACACGTCATGACCCATGCCATGGCCATGCCTAGCCCTGTCCTGCGATGTCCTGACATGTGCCATACCCATCTCCTAACACATCCTGACCCGTGCCAAGCCCTTGTCCTGTGATGTCCTGACACATCCAGTGGCCACGTTCTGTGACGTCATAACCTATGCCATGGCCACACGCTACCGTGTCCTGCGACATCCTGACACGCCCAGAAACATGCCATGGCCATATCGTAACACGTCCTGATCCCTGACATGGCCACGTTATGCCATGTCCTGACATGTTTTGTGGCTACATCCTGCGACGTCCTGACATGTCCAAACCCGTGCCATGGCTTTGCCCTGCCATGTTCTGTGATGTCCTGACATGTCCTTAAATGTGCCATGGCCATGTACTAACACGTCCTGACCCGTGCCATGCCAATGTCCTACCGTGTCATGCGACGTCCTGACCATGCTGTGGCCGTGACCTACAACATATTGACCGTCCTGACCCGTGCCATGGACACACATTGGCATATCTTGTGACATCTTGCCATATCCTAAAACATGCCATGACCATGTCCGACCATGTACTGACCCGTGACATTCCCATGTCATACTATGTCTTGCAACGACATAACACATCTTGTGGCCACGTCCTGCGAGGTTCTGACCCATGCCATACTCACGACATGCGACAACTTGACACGTCCTATGGCTATGTCCTGCCATGTCTTGACAGGTCTAGACCCCTGATATGTCCTGCCATGTCCCGACATGTCCCGATATGTCATATGGCATCCTAAAGAGTGCATGGCCATATTCTGACACGTTCTAACCCGTGCCATACCCATGTCCTGCGACGTGCTGACACGTCATATGGCCACATCCAATGAGGTTCTGTGCTGCCCTGACACGTCCTGACTCGTGCCATTGCCATGCCCTGCTATGTCCTGACGCGTCCTTATACGTCCTAACACGTCCTAACACATGCCATGGCCATGTCCTGACACGTCCCTGACACGTCCTGACAATTACTATGGCCATGTCCTGACACGTCCTGACATGTGCCATGGCCATGACATGGAATGTCCTTGCGATGTCCTGACATGTCCTGACAGGTGCCACTGTGTAGACACATCCTGACCCATTCCATGCCCATGTCCTGCCATGTCCTGACACGTTTTGTGGCTACGCCCTGCGATGTCCTTGCACAATCTACCCGTGCCACAGCCATGTCTTGACACGTCCTAAATCGTGCCATGACCATGTCCTTCCATATCCTACGATGTCCTAACATGTCCTGTAGCCACATCATGTGACGTCCTGACACGTCCTAAACTATGCCTTGGCCACGCCTGCCATATCTTGCGACATCCTGAATCGTGCATGGCCATGTCCTGACATATCTTGACACTTTCCATTCCCACGTGGCAAGATATGGCCATCAGATTATGTTTGCCACAAGACACGTCCTATTGCCACGACCCATGGCCACGTCTTGCAACGTCCTGACACATCTTGACCAGTGCTATGGCCATGCCCTGGCATGTCCTGTAATGTCCTGACACATCATGAAATATTCCATGACAATGTCTTGACACGTCCTAACCCATGACATACCCACGTTCTGCCATGTCCTAACACATCCTGTGGCCACGTCCTAACCTGTGCCATGGCTATGTCTTGACACGTCCTGACCCGTGCCATGCCGACGTCTTGCGATGTCCTAACAAGTCCTACGATGTCCTGACACGTCTTGATCTGTGCCATGGCCAGGCCCTACCATGTTCTGCAAGGTCCTAACATGCAATAACACATGCCATGGCCATATCTTGGCACGTCTTGACCCGTTCCAAGCTATTATCCTTTTATGTCCTCGGACATCCTGACATATCCTCAGGCCACGTCTTGCAATGTCTAGACCCGTGCCATGGTCATGTCCTGCCATGTTCTGTGACTTCCTGACACGTCCTGAAATGTGCCATGGGCATGTCCTGACCCATGCCATGCCCACGTCCTGCCATGTACTGGCACGTCCTGTGGCAGCATCCTGCGACATCCTGACATGTCCTGACCCCTGCCATAGCGTTTCCCACACATGTCCTACGACGTCCTGCTAGGTCCTGAAACGTGGCATGGCCATATCTTGACACATCCTGAATTTTGCTATGCCTACGTCTTGCGATGTCCTATGATGTCCTCACAAGTCCAGTGGCCACGTCCTGCAACATCCTGACACGTCCTAATCCATGCCTTGGACATGCCCTGGCATGTTCTGTGACGTCCTGGCACGTCCTAAAATGTGTCATGGCCATATCCTGACACGTCTTAACCCATGCCATGCCCATATCCTACCATGTCCTGCGACATCCTGACACGTCCTGACTAGTGTCATGGCTATGACTTGCCATGTCCTACGACATTCTGACACATGCCATACCCATGTACTGACACGTCCCGACCCGTGCCAAGCCCTTCTCCTGCCATGTCTTGACACATCCTGTGGCCATGTTCTGTGACATCCTGACATATGCCATGGCCATGCCTTTCCATGTACCAGGACATCCTAACATGTCCAGAAACATGCCATGGCTATGTTTTGACACGTCCTGACCCGTGCCATGCCCATGTCGTGCATGTCCTGACACGTTATGTGGCTACGTCCTGTGATGTCCAGACACGTCCTGACCCATGCCATGGCCTCACCTTGCCATGATCTACGACATCCTACCACGTCGTGAAACGTGCCATGGCCACGTCCTCACACGTCCTGACCTGCGCCATGCCTACATCCTGCCATGTCCTGTGACGTCCTGACACATCCTGTGGCCACATCCTACAACATCCTGACTTGTGCCATGGACATGCCCTGGCATGTTCTGCAACGTCCTGACACGTCCTAAAACATGATATGGTCATGTGCTGACACGTCATAACTCGTGCCATGCACATGTCCAGCCATGTCCTGTGACGTCCTTACACGTCCAGACCCGTGCCATGGCAATGCATAGCCATGTCCTGCGATGTCCTGACACATCCTGACAAGTGCCATACCTATGTCCTGACACATCTTAACCTGTGCCAAGCCCTTGTCCTACCATGTCATATGTTGTCCTGACACATCCCATGGCCACGTTCTGTGACGTCCTGACCCATGCCATTGCCATGCCCTACCATGTCCTGCAACATCCAGACACGTCCTAAAATATGGTATAGCCATATCCTAACACGTCCTGACTTGTGCCATGCCTACATCGTGCCATGTCCTGACACATTCTGTGGCTACAGCCTTCGACGTCCTAACACGTCCAAACCCGTGCCATGGACTCGCCCTTCCATGTCCTGCAACATCCTGACACGTCGTGAAACATGCCATGGCCATATGCTAACACGTCCTGACCCATTCCATGCCTATGTTCTGCCATGTCCTGCAACGTCCTCACACATACTAGGGCCACGTCCTACAACATCCTGACATGTACTGACCCATGCCATGGACACGCCCTGGCATATCCTGCGACTTCATGACACGTCCTGAAATGTGCCATGGCCTTATCCTGGCACGGCCTGATCATGACATGCACACGTCCTACCATGTCATATAACGACCTGAAACGTCTTGTGACCACATCCTGTGATGTCCTGACACGTCCTGACTCGTGCCATACCCACGACCTACGACAACTTGACACGTCTTATGGCTACGTCCTGCCACGTCCTAACTCGTGCCATGGCCACGCCTTGCCATATTCTGCCATGTCCTGACACATCATATGGCATCTAGAAGAGTGCAAGGCCATGTCCTCACACGTCCTAATTTGTGCCATGCCCACGTCCTGCCATGTCATTTGATGTCATGACATGTCCTATGGCCATAGCAAATTACGTCTTGCGATGCTTGGATATGTGCTGACCTATGCGATAGCCATGCCCTACCATGTCCTGCGGCGTCCTAACTCGTGCCATGGCTATGTCGTGACACCTCCTGACCCGTGCAATGTCTACATCTTGCCATGTCCTGACACATCCTGACAATTTCCAATGAATGACCTGACACGTCCTAACCATTGCCATGGCGACTCCATGGCATGTCCTGCGACGTCCTAGCATGTGTTAACACGTGCCAATGTGTTCACACATCCTAATCCGTGCCATGCACATGTCCAGCCATGTCCTGACATGTTCTGTTGCCACGTGCTGCGATCTCTTCACACATCCTGACCCATGCCATGGCCATGTGTTGATACATCCTAACTCGTGCCATGCCCATGTCCTTCCATATTCTGCGATGTCCTAACACGTCCTATAGCCATATCCTGCGGCGTCCTGAAACGTCGAAACATATGCCTTGGCCACGCCCTACCTTGTCTTGTGACGTCCTGACACGTCCTGACATGTACCATGGCCATGTCATGACATGTCCTGACTCATGCCATTACCTTTTCCTGCAATTTCCTACGCATCCTAACGTATCATGTGGCCACGTCCTGCGACGTCCTGACCCGTGCCATGGCCACACCTTGCCATGTCCTACGACATTATGACATATCCTAAAACATGCTGGGGCTACGTCCTGACATGTCCTAACCCATGCCATGACCACGTCCTGCCATGTCCTGACATGTCTTGACACATCTTGTGGCTACGTCCTGCGACATCCTGACACATCATGACCCGTGCCATGCCCTTGCCCTGCCTGTGATGTCTGATATGGCCTGAAACGTGTCATGGCTATGTACTGACACATCCTGACCCATACCATGCCTATGTCATACCATGTCCTGACATGTCATGATCTGTCCTATGGCCACGTCCTACAACATCTTGATACGACCTGACCCATGCCATGGACATGCCCTGGCATATCTTGCGATGTCCTAAAACATCCTGAAACATGCAATGGCTATGTATTGACACGTCATGACCTATGACATGCCTACGTCCTGCCATGTCCTACGACATTCTGACACATTTACTTGACATGTCCTATGGCCGCGTCATTTGGCCACATCCTGACACGTCCTGACCCGTGCCATGGCCATGCCATGCTATATACTTCCATGTCCTGACACATCATGTGGCATCCTAAAAAGTGCATCGCCATGTCCTCACACATCCTGACCTGTGCCATGCCCACATCCTGCGATGTCTTGCAACGTCCTAACACATCTAGTGGCCATGTCCCACCATCTCCTGACACTTCTTGACCCATGCGATGGCCATTCCCTGCCATGTCATGCAGCATCCTGAAAAATCGTGACACGTGCCTTGGCTATGTCCTGATACGTCCTGGCCCGTGCCATGCCTACGTCCTGCCATGTCCTACGACATCCTGGCATGTCTTGAAAATTGCCATAGCCATGTCCTGACGCATCCTAATGCATGCCACGCCCACATCTTTCCACGCACCGGCATGTCCTATGGCCACATCCTGCGATACCATGACACATCATTACTCGTGCCATGACCTCATCCTACCATGTCCTACGACGTCTGTACCGATCCTGTAGCCACGTCCTATGACGTCCTGGCACATCCTGACCCATTCAATGGCCATGCCCTATCGTGTCTTGTGATGTCCTGACACGTCATGACACGTGCCATGGCTTTGTGTCTCGACCCTTGCCAAGCCTTTGTCCTGCCATGTCCGGCAATGTCCTGACGCATCTTGTGGCCACGTCCTGCGACATCCTTACCCACGCCCTTCGGTGTCCTACGACATCCTAACACATCCTGAAACATGCCATGGTCATGTCTTGACACGACTTGACCCGTGCCATGCCCATGTCCTGCCATGTCTTGACCCATCCTGTGGCCACGTCATGACACGCCCTGACCCGTGCCATGGCCACGCCCTGCCATGTCCTATGACGTCCTGACATGTCTGGAAATGTGTCATGGCCATGTCCTGACACGCACTAATTTGTGCCATGCCCATGTCTTGCCATGTCCTAACACGTCATGTGGCCACGTCCTGCGATGTCCTGACATGTCCTGACCCGTGCCATGGACACACCTTGTCATGTACTACAACATCTTGAAATGTGTCATGGCCATGTCCTGACACGTCTTGAGCCTTGCCATGCCCATGTCCTGCCATGTCCTGATACGTCCTATCAAATTGTCCTACGATGTCCTGACCCGTGCCATGGCCACGCCCTACCTGTCCTGTCACGTCTTGTGGCCAAGTCCTATGATGTCCTAACACGTCCTTACTTGTGCCATAGCCATGCCCTGCCATGTCCAAAGATGTCCTGGTATGTCCTGACCCATGCCATATCCATGCCTTGTCATGTTCCATTGACCAGAGGTTGTTCTCCTTGGAGACTAGATATGGTTATGAGTATGACCGGGCATGGACGGCACTCGATCCTCCAGATTTCCAAGGGTCATTGGGGACGCACCAGACACAACGTGACGTGTTGTGCTCTTCCAGCCGATGGAGCCTACCTCCAACTAAGTCATTTCCATGGTTGGCAGGCTGTTAAACAGAAAAGATAACTCTTCTGGAGGCCCCCACGGACGCCTCTAGAGTTCCTAACGTTGTCGTCAATCGCCACGCCCCGATTCAGGAATTTTAACCCAATTCCCTTTTGGAGTACATGCAAAACACACCATCTCTCGGGGTTTCGCCAACCCTTAGGATCGACTAACCCATGTGCAAGTGTCGTTCACATTGAACATTTTCAATATTCATCTTTCAACGTTCTCATTTGAATATTTGCTACTACCAATAAGATCTGCACCAATAGCTGCTCCGCCCAGGCTTACGCCAAAAGTTTAGCAGCGACTGCCGCGCCCTCCTACTCATCGGGGCCTAGCACTTGCCCCAATGGCTGGGAGTAGGTTGCGCGCTTAAGCGCCATTCAGTTTTGGGGCTAGTTGATTTGGTAGGTGAGTTGTTACACACTCCTTGGCGGATTTCGACTTCCATCACCGCTATCCTGCTGTCTTAATCGACCAATACCCTTTGTGGGATCTAGGTTAACGTGTAGTTTGGCACGGAACCCAGCTACCAGTTCATCCCGCATCACCAGTTCTACTTTCCAAAAATGGCCTACTTGGAGCTCTTGATTCCATGGCACGGCTCAACAAAGCGATCGCACCGTCCTACCTATTTAAAGTTTGAGAATAGGTCGAGCGCATTGCGCCCCCGATGCCTCAAATTATTTTCTTTACCCGATAGAACTCACACACGAGCTCCAGCTATCCTGAGGGAAACATCGGAGGGAACCAGCTACTAGACAGTTCGATTAGTCTTTTGCCCCTATGCCCAAGACAAACGAACGATTTGCATGTCAGTATCGCTGCGGGCCTCCACCAGAGTTTCATCTGGCTTCGACCTGCTAAGACAGATTTCACTATCTTTCGGGTCCCGACATGTATGCTCACACTCGAACCCTTCACAAACGACCAAGGTCGGTCGGTAGTACACCCCTCAGGGGGATCCCACCAATTAGCTTCCTTACGCCTTACGAGTTTACTTACATGTTGGGTCGCACACATGTCATACTCCTTGGTTTGTGTTTCAACACGGGTTGAATGGGGAGTGCACAGGCTAGAATCCGGAGCACGCAGATGCCGAAGTATGCCGGAAGCATGCGCTGCCTACCATAATCAAGGAGGCAGTGTTACACGAGCGTAACAAAAGCTTGGGCTTTGCACCCTACCCCCAAAACCCATGCTGGTCCACGCCCCGAGTTAACCGTCAGATCGGCTCAACACCGTTCCATATCTGACCAGGGCACATCGCCGGCTCCCATCCGCTTCCCTCCTAAAATCTTAAGCACTCTTTGACTCTCTTTTTTAAGTTCTTTTTATCATTCCCTCGGGGTACTTGTTCGCTATCAATCACTCAGTCGTATTTAGCCTTGGACAGAATTCACCGCCCCATTTGGGCTACAGTTCCAAAAAATCTAACTCGTAGACAGTGCCTACGCCATGGCCATGGCCAGGGATCCAACCTAGCCACACAATCCGAACACCACCCATGTGTCGCACGTACACTTGCCTCACCAATACTAGCCAACAACAGCCCCATTATGCGATGCGTAGCCATGTGTTCTTGCCGATGACAATGTTGCAAAGCCAAGACAAGCCCCGCAAAGCACGAATGTGGGGTTTAAGCAATGCCCGACACAACCCACAACAACTGATGGCAATCGACAATTTACTCAGCTTCGCCCCATACGCACGGCATTTTTTGGTGCTACTTGCACGATGCATTTTTGTTCTATTGTACAAAGCCAACAGCGGTCACGAGTGATATTGCCTCCCGATGTTGCCCACAACAATAATGGCAATGGACATCTACTGAGTGTTGCCCCATTCACATGGCAAGTTGTGGCGCTACTTGTACGATGCTCTAGTATTCGTTATCAAAAGCCATCAACTGCCACGAGCGGCTGGGGGGGAGGTTTACAAATATAACCCACAAAAACTGATAGAAATGGGCAACTTACTAAGTTTCGCCCCATGCGCATGGAACCTTGCGGTGATACTTGCACGACACTTTGCCATTCCATTTCCAAAAGCAATCAATCGCCATGAGTGATGTTGCCCGAAACAGCCGATGGAAATCAACATCTACTGAGCATCGCCCAATGCGCACGGCGCCTTGCAGCGCTACTTGCATGACGATCCGCCATTCATTGTCTAAAGCCATCAGCTGCCACGAGCGATGCCAGACACAACCCACAATGACCGATCGGAATTGGAAACTTACTATGATTTGCCCCATGCGCATGGCACCTTGCGGCACTACTTGCACATTGCTTTGTCGTTCCATTGCTAAAAGCCATTTACCGCCACGAGTGATGTCGCCTATCCATTATTCCCGCAACATCTATTGGCAATCTACACATACTAAGTTTCGCCCCATGCACACGGCACCTTGTAGTGCTACTTGCACGATGCTCCACCATTTGATGACAAAAGCCAATATTTGCCACGAGCGGTGTAACCCACAGGCATGCTATGAGCCCACACGCGTACTTACCGGCATAGTTTGTGAAATTCACGGATGTAGCACGGACAAGCATGCATGACCCCTATTCCCATGCCAGCATCGCCCATGCTTGCTCGCACAGCCTGACAACAAGCACCTGAGGTGCATTTCAACACCTCTACCCCCTAATATATGCTTTAAAAAAAACCCAAGTTTCAGGAGTAGACATGTTTTGTCTAAAGAATCATAATAGAGTTGTACAACACCAAATAGCACAAACCAAGGTACAACTTAGCTAATATATTCACAAATGAATTTTAAACATTGTAAATGATATTTTTCTCAAAAGTTTTTTTTTTAATTATAAAACGAAAAATACTTGGAAAAATAGTAAAAATAGGAAAATTAATATAAAAATAGGAAAAACAATGGAGAAAATTTCCAATACATCCAGTAATAATATTACACATAAAAGGGTAATTATAGTTATAAAAAACTAACATAAAACTCTTTATAATTACAAAAAATGCATTAAAATTAATAGAAAATAGATAAAATATAGGTAAAATACATAATATTTTTATAAAACCATATGGATGACCAACCACCATTAATCATGAGTAACTTATATTTCCGCAACCACCACAAGTGATTCCTACTTAAAACCGCCGGCGCCAACCACCAACCGTCGACCAACCGTTGCCGGTAGTTATCGCTCGAACCAACGCTACTTTCCACCACTGCCACCAATGACCATTACTATCATTGCGCTTGAAATATTGATAAGACTTGGCTAGCACTACACATTGAGCGGCATGGAGCTGCTCAATATCTAGTGCACGATGCTCGACCTTTGGCAATGAAATCATTGTCTAAAGCCATCGGCTGCCACAAGCGATGCCACACACAACCCGAAACAACCGATGGCAATCGGAAACTTGCAAGAAACTTGCAACGAATAACATCGCTCATGGCAGCTGTTGCCTTTAGAAAATGAATGGCGGACATATCCTGCCATGTCCTGTAGCATCCTGACACATCCTGCGATGTCCTGACCCGTGCTATGGCCACGCCTTGCCATGTCTTGCAACATCCTGACATGTTCTAACACATGCCATGACCATTTCCTGACACATCCTGACCCATGCCAAGCCCTTGTCGTGCCATGTTCTGTGACATCGTGACACATCCTGTGGCCACGTCCTATGACGTCCCGACCCATGCCATGGCAATGCTCTGACGTGTCCTGCGACATCCTGACACATCCTGAAATGTATCATGGCCACGTCCTAACACGTCCTGACCCGTGCCATGCCCACGTCCTACCATGTCCCGACATGTCCTAGCCACATCCTGCAACGTCCAGACATGTAATGACTCCTGCCATCGCCACGCCCTGCGATGTCCTGCAACATACTGACATGTTCTATAGCTATGTACTGACACGTCCTGACCCGTGCCATGCCCACGTCCTGCCATGTCCTAACACGCCCTGTGGCCACATCCATGCCGATGTCCTGCCATGTCCTGCGACATCCTGACACGCCCTGGCATGTCTTGGGACGTCCTGACACGTCCTGAAATGTGCCATGGTCATGTCCTAACACGTCCTTACCCATGACATGCCCACATCCTGACACATCATAACTCGTGCCATGGCCATGACCTGCCATATGTGCCATGGCCATGTCTTGGCACGTCCTTACCCGTGACATGCCCACGTCCTACCATGTCATGCGATGTCCTGAGACGTTCTATGGCCACGTTATGACGACTTGGCACGTCCTAACCCATTTCGTGGTCATGTCTTGACATATCCTAACACGCTCCATGCCCACGTCTTGCCATGTCCTAAGACGTACTAACACATCCTACGACATCCTAACACGTCCTGACTCGTGCCATGGCCATGCGCTGCCATTTTCTGTGATGTCTTGACATGTCCTGACACATGCTATTGCCATGTCCTGACACGTCTTGACACGTGCCAAGCCCTTGTCCTGCTATGTCCTGTGACATCCTGACACATCATGTTGCCATGTTCTGCGATATCTTGACACGTTCCATGGCCACGCCTTGTGACATCATGACACATCCTGACCCATGCCCTGCTATGTCCTACAACGTCCTGACACGTCCTGAAACATGTCGTGGCCATGTCCTGACACGTCCTGACCCATGCCATGCCCACATCCTGCCATGTCCTGACACATCTTGTGGCTGCGTTCTCTGATGTCCTGACTCGTGCAATAGCCTCGCCCCGCCATGTCCTACGACATCTGGACACGTCCTGAAATGTGCTATGGCCATGTCGTGACACGTCCTGAACTGTTCCATGCCTACGTCCTACCATGTCATGCGATGTCCTGACATGTCTTGTGGCCACGACCTGCAACATCTTGACACATCCTGACCCGTGCATTGGACACACCCTAGCATGTCCTGCGATGTCCTAACACGTCCTAATATATGCCATGCCCACGTCTTGACACATGACATGCCCACGTCCTACCATGCCCTACGACGTCATATGGCTACGTCCTGTGACATCCTGACAAGTCCTAACATGTGCCACGGCCATGTCTTGACACGTGCTGCCCCATGATATGCCCACATCCTGTAATGACCTACGACGACCTAGCACATCCTATGATGTCCTACACGTCATGACTCATGCCAAGGCCATGCCCTGCCATGTTCTACGACATCCTAACACGTCCTGACACATGCCATGGCTATATCCTAACATGTCCTGACCCGTGCCAAGCTATTATCTTGCAATGTCCTGCGACGTCTTGACACATCCTGTGGACAGATTTGGGATTGCTGAGTTGTGTAGATGCCGGTCAAGCCACGACAATAATGACAGAGGTACATGATAACGTCCATTTCCACCACTAAAAAGCAATAGACACGGTCGTATGCAATATATTTACCCAACTATGAGTCGGGGTCGTATCCCACAGAGAACAATATGTAGGCGATTAGGAATGCAAGAAAATTATCGCTAGTCGCGCTAAGCCAAACACTTAAGATTTTGGGTTTTGGAAAATGATTATATCTAAATGCAAGAATGTAAACTAACCTAGAAAGCAAATTAAAATGATCAATGGCTACAAGTATGAATGCATCGGGAATTACACTCAAGTAACGATCCAATGTATTTCATGATTTTACAAATATGAGTGAGTTTATGTTATTTAGCCACGGATAATAATTCTTAATTAGCTTCTTCCGAAGACTAATAAGACTTCCTAATTGAATTATCCCTAATCTCAATTAGAAGATTAAGCACACCCGATAGGCTACAAGTAGTCAATCCTATCCCTAGGTTGAATCTATAAAGTGAAGGTTAACGCCTCAAGTTCTTGTTAATTAATCTTTCCCAACTTCGAATTATCTTTTCCAAAATTAATTCAAAGTAAATGGGCGAGTCCTAGAGTTAGCTAATCTCTTTGGAAACATTGAAGAACAAGAATAATTAAAGTAACAATAACTCAATTCATAAATATATAAAAATCATTCAATACATAAGCACAACAAGGTATTTAATCCACACTTTAAATATGAATATTCCCATAAACAAGATTCAAGTGTTGGAAATAAATACTACACATTTAGATATACAATACAAAGCAAGGAAATGAAGAAATAAACATAAATGGGTAAGAAATCCTTAACCACAAGCTTTAATCTTCAAGACCCATGTGTGTGTGCAAAACCCTAGCCTTCAAACTTGTTCTCTCTAAGCCCAAGAGTAAAAGATGTTCCAAAAGATGCCAAAGATTCAATGAGAGATCCCTACAATGTCTGTTTGGACGAGTATATAATTGATTTTGGGTCAAAACTTGTGAAATGCCCGTTCTGTCCAGGTCTGATGCTCAACTTTCGCACCTGCAGAAAGTACCTCGCAGGTGCGGCTCCGCTTAAGCGGAATTTACCCGCAAAAGCGACAATTGGGCCTCCTGTCAATCCATCGCAGAAGCGAACATCTGGTCACTGAAGCGACACTGCTGAAAGCGCATACACTTCCGCAAAAGCGGAATTCTTCCGCAGGCGCGATCCACCACTCGCAGAAGCGTGACCGCTTCTGCGTCTTTATCTCCGCAGAAGCGAAACTGGCTGGCTCTTCGACTATTCGCGCAAGCGACCAAAATCTCGCAGAGGCGAGATCGCTTCTGCGATCAAAATCCGCAGAAGCGAAATGCCTGACAGTTTTGAAATGTTTCTTCTCTTCTTAGCTCAATTCCTTGTCACTTCAGCCCAAATCACCTACTAGCATCATTTACCTAAAAATCTAGCAATAACCACCAAAAGCAACCTCATTTCATATTAAAAAGGCATAAAAAGCTAAGCAAAAGAGGCTACAATGAGTGGTAAAATCACCACTCATCAACACCCCCAACTTAAGCTTTTGCTTGTCCTCAAGCAAATCAAAACCACAACTTTAATGAGGCTTCACCATTTACAAAACAAGTGCCATTGCGATTATGAACATATCACCACATCCCCAACTTGTCTCATTCAAACACCCTACTTATGGATTTGGTTGATACTAACAATTAGGCTCAAGTATGTATATCTTTTCTCGAATAACTCCCTCCTAAGGAAAATCAACTTCAACAATGTGCAAGGGAGTTTCAAAACAATCAAGTGACAAAAATAAGCCTCAATAAGTGACTCAAAGACACTAGTTCACTATGATTGCTCACTTTACTCAATTTCACCGGTCTTTTCTAATTCATGCGCCCTCACAAGAAAGAAAGTCCCAACAAAGAACAATATATTTACAACAAACACACAAGGGACAAAGTTTTCGAAAACACTCGCTCTCACAAAGAAACTTCAAGTGTTACGACACCTCATACCATAAGCTTGCCCTTATTTTAATTCAATGCTTATTCAAGAATGCTTAGTTGGAGGTCCCATAAGGACTTTTAAGCTTGTAATGTAGGTTTAGGGAAGGTTGGATAAGCATTTGGGTACAAGTGACTTCATCCTCCTTGAACACTACTCACAAGTTTCATTCTTTTGTATTTTGACTCTCTTTAACTCACATAGCCTCATTGGCATCTAGTTCCCAATATAGAACCACTTTACATACCTCTCCCAAATTTTATTCAAGGCTCCATAATGTACATATTTACACGTATATGTAAAGACTAACTCTTTTTTTTTTTTTTTATATATGGAGCTTGAATAATTTAAAACAAATACTTTGAGGCATGTGGATACTCAATGCACAACCTTACCAATCTCCATTTTGACACCACCCCCAACTTAGGCTTTTAGCCTCATTTTCAGTGTTCAAAGAGGGACGGGTTCAAGAGAAGGAATTATTATACAAAAATGGAAAGGTTTGTAATGAGTTGGCCAAAGAAAGGTTTAAAGGCTCAAAATGGGTAGTGACATTATTTATGCAACGGTAGGCTTGAAAGGCTAAAGAGATTTTAAAATTAAAACAAAGAATGCCTAAGATCATTCCTCCAACCAAATGTACTATCATTAGCATTGAAAAACTAACCGGGCAAGTTCTAGATGATGGAAGTAAACACAAGATTTATTTCAACACTCGCTAACACACATGGCACATGAATTAATGAAGACGGATCAATTCTATAAAACTAGTGAGCTAGAAGTCACTAAAAGAGCCAAAAATTTATCACCAAAATTGTTTTACACCATGCAACTTACTTGTTTTTAATACTTTAATACAAATTTTTGGAGGGGTATTCTTAATTCATAATTTACATACAAGAGGCTAATTTTATTCGTATCAAATAATCCAAAAGCCTCATCCTAACAAAATAAGACTAATTCCCTTAAGAAGGTTGTCACACTATCTCTCATCGGGAAAAGTCACTCGGTTCACTAAATTGTTCCTTGGGAAAGAACCGTAGCATGAAGAAAACCCAAGGAAATTAACAACTACTACAAAACATAATACTAAAACCAAAAAATATAGGTTAATAAGAAGAAGTATAAATAAGAAAAGCACAATACTAACACAAATATGACTAATCAAACCAAGCCCAGCTAGGGCACACAGGGTATAGAACATCAAAGTCAAAAACTACACAGCATAGTCACAAGCTACAAAAGCCACCCCCAACTAGAATATTGCAGTGTCCTCACTGCACAATATCAAATGTAAAGCATAAAAAGTTTGAGGGTCAGACTAGCAGACTGCGGGAGGAAGGCGGATCACTGCTGAGCTGAGCTCGTGGCTCCATCATCATCGGTCTCCTCATCATCGTCATCATCATCATCATCATCATCTCCAGCAGACTGTGTCATGAAAGAGTACTCCTCACTGTCATCCTTGGTCGCCACTGGGATCTTCTTATCTGGGTTTCCCCATTTGAAGATGGCCTTGATGCCCCTCCACATCTTGATCATCAGCTTGCCTTTCTTCTTGTTCTTTTTCTTCTCTTCCTCAAAGTCAGACTGAAGGGTAGCATGGGCCTTAGCCAGAGTACTGTAGGCTCCCTCCAGTTTAGTCACTGACGCTGCCATCTTCTTCATGCTATCATTTTGGAGTGTCTGAGCATCCAAGTAACTCTGCATGTCTTCCCCGGAGAAGTAAGAGGGCCCAGGATGTGAGGAGGATGGCCCACTAGGAAGTTGTGATACTAACTCCTTAATTGTCTGAAGCTCGGAGTTAAGAATCATAAATGGCCCCTGAGCAGCTGTTTGTGAAGAGGACTCTGAACCGGTGGCTGTGAAAGTTATTTTCCTCTTCTTGCTTTTAACCGCACTCCCCTCTCCCGTCACTCTCAATGGATGAAAAGGTTTGTCCGCTGGTAGCCACCGATCGGTGCTACGGACATCAACCTCTGCCCTGGTGCATAGCAGTGTGATGAGAGAAGGGAATAGCAGACCTGCATCCTTGTTGCTTGAGTACTCTCTCAAGTACTGCCTCATCTCCTGTAGAATGTAGTATCCTACATTCACCGATGTGCCATCTAGAATGCATGCTATGATCAATGCCCGGGTGTAGGAAACATCAGTCATGTTGCCACAAGGAGAAACTCTGTTGTTGAGGATGTATAGCCACATTTTAGCCTCGGCTGTGAAGTCGGTGGATTTCAACCCTTTTCTTCTGGTTCCCCATTTTTCTCTGAGCTGTGGTGGAAAGAGCTTGGAGACAAGCCATGCTCCATTTTCACAAGTATCCTTCTCTCGTACTTGGTCCACCGGAAAGTTAGGAATTCCAAGAGTATCATTGATTTGTTCAATTCCAAACCTCACTAACTTTCCTCGGATGACTATCTGTGGGCTATCAAAATTTACCCGCCCGAGGTTAGCATAGAATTCACGGACCCACTCCTCATTGGCTTTGCAAGGAGTGGGGATAAAGCAGGACCATCCCGATGATTCGAGTCGAGCATAGAAATCCGGAAGCTTTTCTACCAACTTCTCTTCATGAATTCCTTTTTTAAGGATAATCTTCTTGTGGACGAGGTCATCCAAATATCACCGCTCACACTCAGCGGACATGAAGCGAGTATCATCATATGGTTCATTGATTTCTTCTTCGATTTCTCTTCGTTGTCCGCTTGTGGTTGCGTCCATTTTCAAATAAATCACCTACAAAAATTCAACACAACGTCAATTGGGCAATTGAACCGGATTAAGAACTTCAAAACACTGCAATTTAGCAAAAAGTTTGGATTGAACGGGCCCGGGAAGGAGCAGTTGCAAAGCTACTAGAATTTGCAAAAATTCCCAGTTTCCGCTTCTGCGAACAAAGAGCCGCAGAAGCGGATCCGTTTCTGCGAAAATATTTTCGCTTCTGCGGTGCTTTACGCTTCTGCGCACAAAGAGCCGCAGAAGCGGCTACGTTTCTGCGAAGAAGATCTCGCTTCTGTGATGTGTATCGCTTCTGCGTGGCTTCTTCCGCAAAAGCGGTTTCGCTTCTGCGAAGAAAGTTCGCTTCTACGGTCTTCGACATCTTCTTCATTACCCAACACTTTTATCAAAATTTTTACTTATTTTTCAATGTTTAAACAAATTTTTGGCTTGTATTAGTGCAGTAAAAGGGTTTATGATTCAATTAAAATCCTATTTGCGATGTAAAGCCACAATACTTCATTGAAACAATGTGACAAACATCTTGCGGGCAATTCAATTTGACCTCTCTTTGAACAACATTTTGGTACTAGACTTCCCAAAATTTGTTCACATTAACAACACACACTACCTACACTCAACCAATTCCTCACTTACTAAAACAATCAAGAATTTAAAAACTAAAAGAAGGAAAAGAAAAATCAAGACATATTACCTACAACCAATGTTGGATATGGAAATCACATGGAATGGGAAGAGATTACCTGATGTTTGCAGAAGAGAAGGAGACTACACGAGATGTTTTTGACACTTTGCTAAGAAAATTTGAAATTTTGGGGATTTAGGGTAGGAGAGACGGTTTTTAGTGAAGAGGGTTAACCAAAAGACTCAATTCCCTCTGTTTTGAAATTAAAACCTGGACGACTTTCGCTTCTGCGACAATTTATACGCCTCTGCGGAACCGCTTAAGCGATATATTGGCCGCATCTGCGTGTTGGGCCGCTTCGGCAGTTTTAAACCCGCTTCTGCGATGTCGCTGAAGCGGAAAATGTGCCGCATTTGCGATAAGGCCGCTTCTGCGATGCCACTGTCGCTTCTGCGAGACCGCAGGTGCGATATTTTTATCGCAGAGGCGATTATAGCAGAATTTTGTTCCAGTTTTCTTCAGCTACTGGTTTGGCCTCTCTGGGTCATCTGAAACTTGGCAGATTAGTTAAAAATATTATTCTAAGATATTACAAAAAAGAAAACTTAAAAAATGATGAAAAATTTTGAAAAACGACTAAAAATTTTGAAAACGATGGGTTGCCTCCCACCAAGCGCCGCATTTAATGTCGTGGCACGACACAAACAACATTACCACTTTTCTCGCCACTTGGATGATATGAATTGGGCCCCTAGCTTGGAATCAAGCTTATGACCACGAGCGATGGGGGTGGTAATTGGATGTTCGAGCCAATGCTTAAAATTTTCATTTTGCACTTCTTGGCTTTCAAGTGAGGAATGTCGTTTTGATTTCTTGCCTCCTCAAACTCGTAAAATGTATGGCCAAAGTTGTTCCTCCTCGCATTCCTTCATTGATTCATGTGGTTCAACTCCCGTGTCACCACACAATTCCAAGGTTGAAAAATGTTTGGAATGTGACTTTAAGCCCACACTTTGCAATTCTTCTATGTTGACATTCTCTTTTTCCCCCGGATTAGAGTCAACAACAACCACATTAGCATTTACACCGGTTGACTCCAATTCCATGTTTTTGCCGGCATCAACAACACTTATTGAGTTGATTGGCGGATGTTCATCCATTTGTGAGTGCAATCCTTGGGGTGAAAAATCATTTTGAAGACTAGTCTCCAAGAGATGTTCCAAGGCACTTTGCTCCTTGTTTCCTTCTTCAAGTAGACACTCAAACATGAGTTTGAACTCTCCACTTTGGCCATGCTCCACTTCTTCCAATTCCATAGCCCTATAATTATTGCCAAAACGAGTAGAATCATCATAGTGGGGGCTTGGGGAAGGGAATAAAAAATAAGCACAATCATCCCAATGACCATTTTGGAAACCACACTTATCACAAATACTCCACTCATGGGTTTGGAATTGTGCGCACAATCCACCCCCGGGAGAATTTAAACAATTTTGCCACGAGTGCGGTCCTCCACAATAAGGACAAGGATCATCAAAATATGAACAACTACCATTCGACCCATTTTTGTTATATGATGCCATTTTTCAAAATTAAGAAAATAAACAAGAAACAAACACTAAAAATAGACCTAAGGTAAGAAAAATAATTACACAAATATTCACAAGTTTGGACCAAAGCACTTTCGCTTACTTCTCAAACAACCTAAATTACGCCAAATTGTTCCCCGGCAACGACGCCATTTTTGATAACGTCCATTTCCACCACTAAAAAGCAATAGACACGGTCGTATGCAATATATTTACCCAACTATGAGTCGGGGTCGAATCCCATAGAGAACAATATGTAGGCGATTAGGAATGCAAGAAAATTATCGCTAGTCGCGCTAAGCCAAACACTTAAGATTTTGGGTTTTGGAAAATGATTATATCTAAATGCAAGAATGTAAACTAACCTAGAAAGCAAATTAAAATGATCAATGGCTACAAGTATGAATGCATCGGGAATTACACTCAAGTAACGATCCAATGTATTTCATGATTTTACAAATATGAGTGAGTTTATGTTAATTAGCCACGGATAATAATTCTTAATTAGCTTCTTCCGAAGACTAACAAGACTTCCTAATTGAATTATCCCTAATCTCAATTAGAAGATTAAGCGCACCCGATAGGCTACAAGTAGTCAATCCTATCCCTAGGTTGAATCTATAAAGTGAAGGTTAACGCCTCAAGTTCTTGTTAATTAATCTTTCCCAACTTCGAATTATATTTCCCAAAATTAATTCAAAGTAAATGGGAGAGTCCTAGAGTTAGCTAATCTCTTTGGAAACATTGAAGAACAAGAATAATTAAAGTAACAATAACTCAATTCATAAATATATAAAAATCATTCAATACATAAGCACAACAAGGTATTTAATCCACACTTTAAATATGAATATTCCCATAAACAAGATTCAAGTGTTGGAAATAAATACTACACACTTAGATATACAATACAAAGCAAGGAAATGAAGAAATAAACATAAATGGGTAAGAAATCCTTAACCACAAGCTTTAATCTTCAAGACCCATGTGTGTGTGCAAAACCCTAGCCTTCAAACTTGTTCTCTCTAAGCCCAAGAGTAAAAGATGTTCCAAAAGTAAAGAAAATAATGAGAGATATCCCTCCAATGTCTGTTTGGACGAGTATATAATTGATTTAGGGTCAAAACTTGTGAAATGCCCGTTCTGTCCAGGTCTGATGCTCAACTTTCGCACCTGCGGAAAGTACCTCGCAGGTGCGGCTCCGCTTAAGCGGAATTTACCCGCAAAAAGCGACAAAGTGCCTCCTATCAAGCCATCACAGAAGCGGACAAATGGCCGCTGAAGCGACACCGCTGAAGCGCTTAAGGAGCCGCAGAAGCAGAATTCTTTCGCAGAAGCGACCTACCTATCGCAAAAGCGGTCACGCTTCTGCGTCTTTATCTCCGCAAAAGCGGAATTGGATGGTCCTTCGACGATTCGCAAAAGCGATCAAGATCTCGCAGAGGCGAGATCGCTTCTGCGATCAAAATCCGCAGAAGCGAAATGCCTGACAGTTTTGAAATGTTTCTTCTCTTCTTAGCTCAATTCCTTGTCACTTCAGCCCAAATCACCTACTAGCATCATTTACCTGAAAATCTAGCAATAACCAACAAAAGCAACCTCATTTCATATTAAAGAGGCATAAAAAGCTAAGCAAAAGAGGCTACAATGAGTGCCATGTCTTTCGACATCCTGACACATCCTGAAACATGTCATGGCCATGTCCTGACCTATTCCATGCCCACGTCTTACCATGTCCTGACACATCCTGTGGCAGCATCCACGTACGTCCTGACACATCTTGACTCGTGCCATGGCCTCGCCCTACCAGGTCCTACGACATCCTAATACGTGCTAAAACGTTCCATGGCCATGTCCTAACACGTCCTGAACTGTGACACGCCTACGTCCTGCCACGTGTTGTGATGTCTTGACACGTCTTGTGGCCACGTCCTACGACATCCTGATATGTCCTAACCCGTGCCATGGACACACCCTTTTATATTCTATAACATCCTGACATATCCTAAAATGTGTCGTGGCTATGTCCTGACACGTCCTGACCCGTGCCATGCCCATGTCTTGCCATGTCTTCACGCCTCCTGACAATTGCCATGGCGATGTCCTGATATGTCCTGACCCATGCCATGGCTATGACCCGCCATGTCCTGCGATGTCCTGACACGTCCTGACACGTGTCATACCCATGTCCTGACACGTTCTGCCCCATGCCAAGCCCTTGTCCTGCCATGTCCTATGATGTCCTGACACATCATATGGCCAAGTTCTACGACATCCTGACTCATGCCATGGCCAAGCCCTTCCATGTCCGACGACATCGTAACACATCTACAAACATGCCATGGCCATGTCCTGACACGTCCTGACCTGTGCCATGCCCACATTGTGCCATGTCCTTACACATAATGTGGCTACATCCTACGACGTCCTGACACGTCCAAACCCGTGCCATGGCCTCGTCCTACCATGTCCACCGATGTCCTGACACATCCTGAAACATGCCATGGCCATATGCTGACACATCCAAACATATGCGATGCCTACCTCCTGCAATGTCCTACGATGTCCTGTGGCCATGACTCGCCACATCCTGACACATCCTGACCCGTGCCATAGACATGCCCTGGCATATCGTGTGACGTCTTGAAACATCCTGAAATATGCCATGGCTATGTCCTGACACGTCCTGACCCGTGACATGCCCATGTCCTACCATGTCTTACGATGTCCTGACACATCTTTTGGCCACGTCCTGCGACGTCCTGACACTTCCTACATGTGCCATACCCACAATATGCGACTACTTCACACGTCTTGTGGCCACATCCTGATACATTCTTACTTCTGCCATGGCCACGCCCTTCCATGTCCTGACATCTCTTGTGGCATCCAGAAGAGTGCATGGCTATGACCTTACAAGTCTTGACCCATGTCGTGCCCACGTCCTTCCATGTCCTGTGATGTCCTGACACGTCTTATGGCCATGTCCAACGATGTCTTGTGATGCCAAGACACCTACTGACCTATGCGATGGCCATATCCTTCCATGTTCTACGACGTCCTGACACATGCCATGGCCATGTTCTGACACGTCCTGACCCATGCCATGCCCACGTCCTACCATGTCCTGACACGTCCTGACAATTTCCATGACCATGTCCTAACATGTCTTGACTTGTTCCATGGCCATGCCCTGGCATGTCTTGCGGCGTCTTGATATATCCTGACACGTGCCAATATGCTAACACATCCTGACCCATGCCATGGACATGTCTTGACACGTCCTAACCCGTGCCATGCCCACGTCCTTCCATGTCCTGCAATGCCCTGACACGACCTTTAGCCATGTCCTGCCACATCCTGACATCTCCTAACATTTGCCTTGGCCATGCCCAGCCATGTCCTACGACATCCTGACATGTGCCATGGCCATGTCCTAACACGTCCTGATCCGTGCCATTACCTTTTCTTGCCATTTACTACATATCCTGACACATGATGTGGCCACATCCTGACCGATGCCATGGCCACGCCTTTCCATGTCCTGCGACATCCTAAAATGCGCCATGGGAATGTCCTGACACGTCCTGACCTGTGCCACGCCCATGTCCTACCATATTTTGACACGTCTTGTGGCTATGTCCTGCGACGTCCTGACACATTCTAACCCATGCCATGGCCTCGCTCTGCCATGTCCTGCGACATCCTGACACATCCTGAAATGTGGCATGGCCATGTCCTGACATGTCCTGACCAGTGCCATGCCTATGTACTAGCATGTCCTGGGATGTCCTGACATGTCTTGACCTGTGCCATTCCTATGTTCTTTCATGTCATGCGACGTCCTGACACGTCCTATGGCCACATCCTGCAACATCCTGACACGTCCTGACCCGTGCCATGGACATGCCCTTGCAAGTTCTAAGACGACGTGACACATCCTAAAATATGCCCTGGCCATGTCCTGACATGTCCTAACCCGTGTCGTTCCCACGTCCTGCCATGTCCTGCGACGTCCTAACACATCCTAACCTGTGCCATGGCCATGCTTTTCTAAGTCTTGTGACTTCCTGACACGTGCCATTACCATGTCCTGACACATCCTTACCCGTGCCAAGCACTTTTCCCGCCATGTCTTGCGACATCCTGACACATCCTGTGGCCACGTTTTATAACATCCGGACCCATGCCATGGCCACACCCTGCCATATGATGCGACATCCTGAAACATCCATAAACATGCCATGGCCATGTCCTAACACAGCCTGACCCGTGCCATGCCTACGTCATGTCATGTCTTGACACGTTCTGTGGCTACGTCCTGCAACGTCCAGACACATCCATACCCGTGCCATGGCCTCGCCCTGCTATGTCCTGCAATGTCTTGACATGACCTGAAATGTGCCATGGCTATGTGATGATACATCTTGACCAGTGCCATGCCTACGTCCTACCATGTCGTGCGACGTCCTGACCCGTGCCATGGATACACCTTGGCATATTATGCGACGTCCTAACACATCCTAAAATGTGACATGGCCATGTCCTAACACATCCTGACCCGTTACCTGCCCGCGTCCTACTTGCGACGTCCTGACACATCCTGACCCATGCCATACCCACGACATGTGAGACCTTGACACGTCTTATGGCTACGTCCTGCCATGTCCTGACACATCCAGACCAATGCCATGGCCTCGACCTGTCATGTCCTGCCATGTCCTGTGGCATCCAGAAGACTGCATGGCCATGTCCTGACACATCCTAACATGTTCCATGGCCACGTTCTGCCATGTCTTGCGATGTCCTGACATATTTTATGGCCACATCTAATGACGTCTTGTGATGCCCTGACACGTCCTGACCCATGCAATGGCCATGCCCTGCCACGTCCTGCGGTGTCCTAACTCATGCGATGGCAAACTCCTAACATGTCCTGACCCATGCCATGCCTACGTCCTTCCATGTCCTGACACGTCCTGACAATTGCCATGGCCATGTCCTGACACGTCCTGACCCATACCATGGCCATACACTGGAATGTCCTGCGATGTCTTGACATGTCCGGACACGTGCCAATGTGTTGACATATGCTGACTCGTGCCATGCCCACATCCTGCCGTGTCTTGGCACGTTCTGTGGCTAAACCCTGTGATGTCCTAACACTTCTTGACCCGTGCCATCGTCATATCTTGACACTTCCTAACTTGTGCCATGCCCACGTCCTTCCATATCATGCGATTTCCTAACACGTCCTGTAGCCACATCCAGCGACGTCCTTACACGTCCTAACCTATGCCTTGGCCACGCCTTGCCATATCTTATGATGCCCTAAATCGTGCATGGCCACGTCCTGACACATCTTGACACGTGCCATTCCCACATCCTGCCATGTCCTGACACGTCATGTGGCCACAATCCATGGTCACGTCTTGCAGCATCCTGACACGTCCTGACCCAAGCCATGGCCATGCCCTGACATGTCCTACAACGTCCTGACACGTCATGAAATGTTCCATGGACATGCCCTGACACGTCCTAACCCGTGACAAACCCATGTCGTGCAATGTCCTAACACATCCTATGGCCACGTCATAACCCGTGCCATGGCTATGTCTTGACACGTCCTGACCCATACCATGCCCACGTCTTGCGATATCATAACATGTCATACAATGTCCTAACGCGTCTTGACCCGTGCCATGGCCACGCTCTACCATGTTCTACAAGGTCCTAACACGTCCTGATACATGCCATGGCCATATCATGACACATACTAACCCGTGCCAAGTCATTATCCTTCCATGTCCTCTGACGTCCTAACACATCCTTTGGCCACTTCCTGTGACTTTCTTACCCATTCCATGGCAACGTCCTGCCATGTCCTGTGACTTTCTGACATGTCCTGAAATGTGCCATGGCCATGTACTGACCCATGCCATGCCCACGTCCTACCACGTCTTGACACGTCCTGACCCGTGCCATGGCGTCGCCCACCCATGTCCTACGACGTCCTGCCACGTCCTAAAATGATCCATGGCCATATCCTGACACATCTTAATTATTCCATCGTTACGTCCTTCCATCTCCTGGGACGTCCTGACACGTCCTGTGGCCACTTCCTGCAATATCCTGACACGTCCAAACCCGTGCCATGGACATGCCCTGGCGTTCTGCGATGTCCTGACATGCCCTAAAATGTGCCATGGCCATGTCCTGACACGTCCTAACCAATGCCACGCTCACGTCCTTCCATGTCCTGTGTCGTCCTGACACGTCCTTACTAGTGCCATGTACATGCCTTGCCATGTCCTGTGATGTCCTGACATGTGCAATACCCAGGTCCTGACACATCCTGACCCGTGCCATGCCCCTGTCTTGCCATGTCCTACGATCTCATGAAACATCACGTGGCCACATTATGTGACGTCATGACCAATGCCATGGCCACGCCCTGCCATGTCTTACGACATCCAGACACGTCCAGAAACATGCCATGGCCATGTGCTGACACGTCCTGACCCGTGCCATGCCCACGTCGTGCCATGTCCTGACACGTTATGTGGCTACGTCCTGTGACGTCCTGACATGTACTGACCCGTGCCATGGCCTCTTCTTACCATGTTCTACGACATCCTGCCATGTCCTGAGACATGCCATGGCTATGTCCTAACACGTCCTGACCTGTGCAATTCCTACGTCCGACCATGTCCTGTGACATCCTGACACATCATGTGGTCAAGTCCTGCAGCATCCTGACACATCCTTACCCGTGCCATCGACATGCCCTGCCATCCTAAAACATGCCATGTCCATGTCCTGACATGTCCTAACCTATGCCATGTCCACGTTCTGCCATGTCCTGTGACGTCCTGACACGTGCTGATATGTGCCATGGCCATATCTGTCTTGTCCTAACACATCCTGACCCGTGCCAAGCCCTTGTCCTGCCATGTCCTGTGATGCCATAACACTTCCCGTGGCCACGTTCTGTGACATCCTGACCCGTGCCATGACCTCGCCCTACCATGTCTTGCGACATCTTGAAATCTCTTTAAACGTGCCATGGCCATGTCCTTACACATACCAAGCCCACGTCCTGCCATGGCCTGACATGTCCTATGGCTACGTCCTGCGACATCCTGACTCGTGCCATGGCCTCGCCTTGCCATGTCCTATGATTCACGTCCAAGCAACGGTCGTAGTCAATATAACTTGGTCTAATAAGTCCAAGATCAATCCCACATAGAATTAACCTACCAATTGCAACTATCACAACCCCAAAAGTACTTCCGAATCAAGTTCCCAAACTTTGAATATATCTTTGTGTGATTTCGAATATCTACTTTGCAATAATTAAGAATGCTTGAAAGAAAGAATTGAATATAGAGTAAAAAGAATATTATGAGAAGGACTAAGGTATTGATTTCCCCTATTGATGGAATCCCTTATCGTTATGCTCTTACAAATTGTTAATATAATCTATCAATCATGAACGCTATATGTATCGTAACCCTCTCCCGAGCAATTACAATAATTTACTAGTGTACTCTCCCGAGCTACCCTAGCTAGCTTTAATTTGAATAGTTCACTTAAGATTGCACCCAAGACTTCGTTATTCCTAACCCCGTCCTTACGCCTAAAGTTATAGATTCCTCTAATAACCTAAGTGTGGTGTTGTTCAACAATATACCTAAATATGCACTCTTTTTCCAAGTTATGCATACTAAACAGGCACAACTAATTGGGGATCCTACCAATTAACTACAACAAGAATGAAGTTGAACAAATAGAAATCTAAGTCACAATTTGTAATCACATAAACGATAAGTTCATCACTCAATAGGTTCCATCAAAACCTTAGAAAAGAATTTAGCTACTCATGCTTGAAGAAACAAGAATAATAATTGAAATCATAAAGAAATAATTGATATAAAATAAAAGAAAGAGTTTGAGAGGAATCTCTCTTACTAAAAATCTTGCAAAAGTAATGAAATAAAGACCACATGCCTCTATGGGGCAAACTAGGACTTTAAATAGAGGTTTTTAGGGCTAAGAACTAAGTTTGAGTACAATTAGGATTACTGTTGCGGCGCCTTCCGCGGTTCGTTCGCGGCCGCGAGCGGACCGCGAACAGGCAAACTTCAGAGGGCTTCATTATTCGCGGTTCATCCGCGGCCGCGAGTGAACCGCGGATGAACAGTCCGTCTGATTCTTCTCTGCTTCTTCAGGCCCTCTTCACTTTAGCTCTTCTTTTGGCCTTTTCATCAACCTAGGACTCCAAAATGGCTCTTTTTAGCATCCAATGTATCACATGCACCTATAAGACACAAACGAACACTAATCAAAGCATTTTGTCCTCATAAACAACATTAATTCCATAACAAAGTGTGATTATTTAGGGTATAATCATAGTTAAATTCACCTATTATCAATACTCCACACTTAAACCTTTGCTCGTCCTCGAGCAATCTTTAAATACAATTTTAGGCCAAATTAACAAAAATTTGTCTCCCCCAAAGTATGTCACAAAAGCTATTATACATGAACAACCTAAGATATGCACAATCTTTACTTAACCGCAAATTCTCATGCCCGCACATTATTACTTACTCTACTTATTACCAAAAACCTGCAAATTCACCTTCTTCCTTTTGAATTACATGCCCTCACACAATTTATTGAGAGAAATTCCCACACATTAACCATTCAAATACATGGAACTTATAAATATTGAAAAAAATTCACTCACTCTCAACAAAGAACATTCGTATGAATACATACACACCATAGGCTTGCCCCTAGTGTAATACTCCACTAATCGAGTTATTCAATCATAGAACAAGAGGTCTTTAAGGGTTTTAATGTAGGCTATGGGACGGGTAGGATACTTTTGTTTATAGTGACTAGCCTCCCTAAGCACTTTTTTTTTCTTTTTCACAACTTTCCCTTTTTGTTTACTTCCTTATGTCTCCCATAAACATACCTTCACCTTCCTTCACTTTTACCCCCACTTTTCTTTTATTGATGTAGCTGGCCATTCTAAAATTTTATTCAATATAGCTGTTTTTTTTTCATTGCTTTGCAATACATTTAAATTATTTTGGCCAGCTCACTATTTTCTACCATTCATTCTTGATTTTCCCTTTTCAATTTCCCTTCACCCCACACTTAAACTTTTGCATATTCATTATAATACAAGTTCTTCTAGGAGGTAAAGTAGAACAAATATAATAATCTGAAGAACATTCAAAGGTTATCAAAGAATAGGCTTTATGCTCAAAGGGGTTAACTAAGATATAATGTATGGGTGAATTCATGTTTATTGGTATATGGGGTTGCACAAAGAAATGCCTCTATCCTTTCTACAACCAAACAACTTCTATTTTGCTTTGCAAACACGTAGGGCAAGTTCTAGGCATCATGTGCAACATACAATGTAAGTAAAAACCTCACACACACATGGCATGCAACTCATTTGGAATTCAGTTTATCTACAAAGTCCTATCGATATTCAAGCAAGCATTATTGTGCAATTTAAGGCATATTGAGATTCTACAATCAAGCTTAGAAGATACATTCTCAAGTTCAATTTACGCTTTTGCTAATGTGCATATTCGGGGTTACATGTTGCCCTTTGTCCTCTAATCCTAAGAAAAGGAAAATCTACCTAACCCGGTTCAATAAAAACCCTTGGAAAAGAACCGTGGTCAAAAGAAAAACCAAGGGGGAGATGATACACTACCTAGAAAAAGAAAATAAAATAAAGAAAAATTCCTACGTGGACTACTTCCCTCAAGAGTACTTGTCCTAAATAGTCCGTCATCAGGATGAGTCATCTACTCATATTTTTGGATTTTTTAAAATTTTATGATTTTTTTGTGTTTTTATTATTTTATATTACTTACTACACTAATATATACATTATGTACAAGATAAGTCACCCACCCCACACTTAAAAATATGTCATGTCCCCATGACATAAATAAAAATTAAAGCACAAGAGGGGCAAGAAAACTTACCTGAGACTCACTCGGAGTCGGAGACGGTGGATGGGTCGACATGGCATGCTCTCCCAAGTGCTCTGAACCATGCCATAAACTTGTTTTCTAACCGGGCTTGCCTAGTGGACATGGCATCTAGCCGTGTGTGTAAGCCATCTACGGAGGTGCGCAGAGCAGCAACCTCCTCCTCCATTGACCTTAGCATAGGTCGTGTGGACTCGGATCTAGACATGCTTGCTCCACGAGGAGCAGGCCTGGAAGGTCCGGCTGAATCCGTAGAGTGCCTGGCCCGGGCAACCGGTACAGGATCGTCCTCCTCATCCAAGTCAATAGGGGTTGTGTCTCGTCCAACCCGGATAGTAGCAGCTCTAAATGGAGCTTTCGGTAGTAGCTCACCGTCAGCATCATTAACTGGGGTGTGATTGAGGAGACACAACGTAGTGACAAGAGATGGGTAATAAAAACCCTTGGTAGTGAGGGATCCTCTCAATACCATCTCATCACTAATAACTCGGGCAATATCAACATCCCGATGTGTTACAAAACACCAAGTCAAAACAGCCCTATTAAAGTTAACATCCGTGGTGTTACTCGAGGGCAAGATACGGTTGCAAATTATGGAGAACCAACATTTGGCAATGTGTGTAAAACAGTTAGAGTGCAGAGTTTGATTTCTAATCCACACTGGGATGCCATCTACACATAAGGCCTCTATTCAGGCGCCGGTCATGTTCCTCGATTTGGGGCGTGACAATAGGTCGTGTGGACTCGGACCTAGACATGCTTGCTCCACGAGGAATATGAGCATTGACCCGCTTACCTCTGACGAAGACTTCTCTTACCATAGCATAAAGGGCATTGGCGTAGAATTCCCGAACAAGCATCTTGTTCACATTAAGAGGTGAGTCAAAGAGGAACTCCATCTCGCGCCTCCGAATCTCATCATAAATTTCCGGCTTCTCCGAGCGGATAGCTATCCTGTCAACTTCTACCTCTTGGAGCCACTTCTTGTTTGCTTTAATGTGAAATGCATTCTCAGCTTCTTCACTAGCAAACCTAGACTCGTCATAAGTCGGTTGCCTAGATGAGCTAGCACCATGTCGGGCTCTCTTTGGGGCCATGACCCTGCACAAATAAGATAGCCAAAAAAAATTTGTAAACCGTTAGTCATTGGAAGGCTACTCAGACTTCGCCATCATTGAGAACTCACAATTGACCATTCTTTTTGTGCAAATCCCTCATACTCCTATATTTAGATTCTTTATCTAACTATTTTACACATGCCTATTCAAGCACCCCACACTTAGTTATTTGAACACTTCTAATATTACCCAATTGACTTAGTCCATCCCCAATAAAGTACACCATTACCAATTCAAGAGTTGGGCAATATTTCTCCTAAACTACTTTAATACATTATGACCAAGTATAATTTGCCCAACTTGGCTTACCAATCAACATACATGGTGTACATATTATTTAGGTCTCCAAATCATAAAATTAGCATCAACAACACAATTGAAAACCCACAAACCAATTCTTTACCAACTTCAACTATATAACAAGGTTCCTTAGTAAAAATTCATGGAACATGTATTGTGCACAAAAGAAGCCAAGTCATATTCAAGAGGTATCTTAAACTAACAATATCTAATTACTTCTACAAAATAAATAATCAAGAACTAAGAATAAAAAAAATAAAAGAGAAGAGAAGTAGAGAAACTTACAAGTAATACAATGAAGAAGTAATGGAGGAGGAATGGGGTGAATTGGAGAAGAGGGTTTTGGGATTTTGTAGAGAGAAGGGGGAGGATTTTGAGTTAGAGAAAGAGAGAGAAGTTGGGAGAGTGGGGGGCGGCTGAGTGATTGTGAGGGAGAGGGGGAGGGATTTTAGTGTTTTAAAGAAGGGAGGGAAAAGAAAATAAAAAAACTGTTATTTTAGCCTACCGCGGAACTAACCGCGACTGTTCGCGGTTCGTTCGCGGCCGCGGATGGACCGCGAATAGTCGAGATTCAGAGAGGTAATTTTTTTGCGGTTGGTTCGCGGCCGCGAATGGACCGCGAACAGAGAAAGTTCAGAGAGGGCATTTTTCCGCGGTTCATCCGCGATCGCGGATGGACCGCGGACAGTGCTCCTCTCTGAAAAATTTCTCGACTGTTCAGCAAAAATTTGTGTTTTTCTTATATTACTTTATTACTTACTACTAAGATAAAATTACTTACAACATGTTCGTGGGTTGCCTCCCACGTAGCGCCTGATTTAACGTCGCAGCACGACTCAACTTAGCGCATTTTACGGCTCGCTAGACCTTTGAGGTTCATCCAACCGCAATTCTACCTTGTCCTCCATGTCATCCAGGCCTATGTATTGTTTCAACCGCTGACCGTTTACCTTGAATGTACGTGATCCATCCATAGCTTGAATTTCCACAGCTCCTGACTCAAATGCCTCAATTACCTTGAAGGGTCCTGACCACCTTGATTTCAATTTACCTGGGAACAGTCGTAATCTTGAATTGTATAGTAGTACTTTGTCCCCGTTTTTAAAGTTTCGCTCAACGATATTTTGATCATGAATCCGCTTCATCCTCTCTTTATACAATCTTGTACTTTCAAATGCCAGATACCGAAATTCTTCTAACTCATGCAACCCAGTTAACCTTGCTTTACCTGCTTCATCCAAGTTGAGATTCAATTGTTTCAGTGCCCACCAAGCTTTATGCTCTAATTCAACCGGTAAGTGACAAGCTTTTCCGAACACCAATTTGTATGGAGACATGCCAATGGGTGTTTTGAATGCTGTTCTATATGCCCATAGTACGTCATCAAGCTTCCTGGACCCGTCGGTTCTTGTGATGTTCACCGTTTTAGTCAGTACGCTTTTTATCTCCCTGTTGGAGACCTCAACTTGTCCACTAGTTTGCGGGTGATATGGAGTGGCCACACGGTGTTTAGCATCATACTTGGCCCATAATTTCTCAAAAGCTCGGTTGCAAAAGTGTGTGCCTCCGTAACTAATGATAGCCTTTGGAGTCCCGAACCGGGTGAAAATATTCTTCTTCAAAAATCCCACTACCACCTTAGCATCATTGGTGGGTAATGCTGCAGCTTCCACCCAATTGGACACGTAGTCAGCTGCAACAAGTATGTACTTATTGCCGTATGAGCTAATAAAGGGCCCCATGAAGTCTATTACCCAGACGTCAAACACTTCCACTTGTTGAATTGGGTTCATACGCATCTCATGACGCCAGGAAATGTTCCCGTTGCGTTGACATTCGTTGCAACCTTTCACCCACAAGTGTGCATCTTTAAACACTATTGACCAGTAGAAACCGGCCTCAAGTATCTTAGAAGCTGTACGTATTCCTCCAAAGTGACCGCCATATGCTGAAGCATGACATGCCTGCAAAACAGAAGATTGTTCTATCTCGGGGACGCATCTCCGAATCATGTTATCAAGACATATCCTAAACAAATATGGTTCATCCCAATAATAACACTGACTTTCACAAAAAAATCTTTTCCTCTGGACCGATGAGAGGTCATGAGGAACAATGCCACTAGCTAGGTAATTAGCATAGTAAGCATACCATGGTGTTTCAAGGAGAGTGGTGGTGAGCAACTGCTTATCTGGAAAGGTTTCCAGAATTTCCCCACTCTCTTTGACAAGTTCAGCTCCTTCAAGTCTTGACAAGTAGTCAGCGACTTGATTTTCAGTACCTTTTCTATCCCTAATTTCGAGGTCGAACTCTTGGAGAAGCAACACCCAACGAATTAGGCGTGGCTTAGAGTCCTTTTTATCAATTAAATATCTTAAAGCTGCATGGTCCGTGTATACGATTACCTTTGATCCTATGAGATAGGACCGGAATTTGTCGAATGCAAACACGACCGCCAGCATCTCCTTTTCCGTCACTCTATAGTTTAGCTATGCTCCACTCAGAGTTCTACTTGCATAGTATATTGGATGTATCAGCTTATCTTTCCTTTGGCCCAGCACTGCCCCTACTGCATAATCACTTGCATCACACATTAACTCAAAAGGTTGCTCCTAGTCTGGGGCAATGATGATGGGTGCTGTGACCAGCCTCTTCTTCAGTTCCTCAAAAGCAATCCTGCATTCATCAAAAAAAACAAAAGGGTGATCTTTTTCAAGTAACTTACAGAGAGGGTTTGATATTTTGGAGAAGTCTTTGATGAACCTCCGGTAAAAACCGGCGTGTCCAAGAAAGCTTCTTATGGCCTTGATGGATGTTGGTGGAGGCAACTTTGCAATGACATCAACTTTAGCACGGTCTACCTCAATGCCTTTGCTTGAAACCCGGTGCCCCAGTACTATACCTTCTTGTACCATAAAATGGCACTTCTCCCAGTTTAGCACTAAATTTGTTTCCATGCACCTTTGTAGCACTCTAGTCAGATTGGCAAGGCATTCATCGAATGAATTCCCTACCACTAAAAAATCATCCATGAACACCTCCATAATGTCTTCCACCACGTCGGTGAAAATAGCCATCATGCACCTTTGGAATGTCGCAGGTGCATTGCATAGTCCGAATGGCATCCTCCTGAAGGCGAAGACGCCATAAGGGCATGTGAAGGAGGTCTTCTCTCTATCTTCGTGGGCTATGGAGATTTGATTGTACCCCGAGTATCCATCAAGAAAGCAAAAGTGGGACCTCCCTGCCAACCTGTCAAGCATTTGATCAATGAAGGAAAGTGGGAAGTGATCTTTGCGGGTGGCTAGATTCAACTTCATGTAGTCCATGCATATTCTCCATCCGGTGACGGTTCTTGTTGAAATCAGTTCATTATTGTCGTTTTTCACTACCGTCATGCCTCCTTTCTTTGGCACACATTGGACCGGGCTAACCCAGCTGTTGTCTGAGATTGGGAAGATGATTCCTGCATCTAGCCACTTTATTACTTCCTTCTTCATCACTTCCTCCATGTTGGGGTTCAGCCTTCTTTGATGTTCCCTGGAAAGTTTGTGTCCATCTTCCAGGAGAATTTTATGCATACAATAGGCTGGGCTGATCCCCTTTATGTCTGCCATGGTCCACCCTATGGCAGTCTTGCTTTCCTTAAGTACCTGTATAAGCTTTTGGGCCTGCACATCTAACAAACTAGATGAGATAATAACAGGTAACGTGGAGTTAGGACCTAGATACTCATACCTGAGATGTGATGGTAGTGGTTTAAGTTCAAGATTCGGTGGCTCTTCTATGGATGGCTTTGCTGGTGGGCTTTCTCTTTTCTCTAAGTGTAGAGGTTCGAACTCGAGCTCTCTCTGCCAGAATCCCTTGCCTTCCAGAGATAATACCCATTCGGCTAAACTTTCACCGTTTACCTCTTCCATGTTCATCAGGCATGCTTGAAGTGGATCTGCAATGGTCAACTCTGCATCGTCGGTTTCCACTATCACATCAACCGCATCAATGAGAGAGCAATTTGCGAACTCACTAGGGCGCCTCATGGATTTTTGCACATTGAAGATGATCTCCTCATCATTCAACCTCATCTTGAGTTCCCCAGTTTCACAATCAATTATGGCTTTTCCGGTGGCTAGGAATGGTCTTCCCAGGATTATGGGAATTTCTTCGTCGACCTTGCAATCAAGAATAACAAAATCGGCGGGAAACACGAACTTCCCAACCTGGATTAGCACATCATCTATAATACCAAATGGACGCTTAACCGTCCTATCAGCAAGCTGTAAAAGCATAGAGGTGGGTCTAGCTCTCCCAATACCTAACCTCTTATAAATAACTAAGGGCATGAGATTAATGCTTGCCCCCAAATCACATAAGGCCTTAGTAAAGGCATAATTCCCTATAGTGCATGGGATGGTGAAACTACCTGGATCGGATAGCTTCTCAGCAATGGGTCTAGAGACCACTACACTACAAGTATGGGTAAGTGTAATTGTGGCCAAGTCTTGGAAATCAAATTTCAGCGACATCAAATCCTTCATCATCTTAGCATAACCAGGCATTTCTTTTAAAGCTTCAATTAATGGAATGTTTACCTGGATTTTCTTGAGCACGTCGAAGAACTTTTTGTATTGCTCCTCTTTCTGGTGTTTGGCCAACCTTTGGGGGAATGGTGATGGAGGCCTCTTCTTCTCGGTGACTTGGGACATTTCTTTGTCTATCACTTTCTCATCAATCTGCTCCTCTACCTTTTTAGCTACTTTTTCCGTTCGTTGTTTTGCTTCTTTCTTTTCAGCAACTGGCTGGACTGTGACTTATGTCAACCTTGTGGACTCATCCAGTTCAATGGGCAATGGAGTGGATGTCTCAGCCTGTCTGTCAATTTTCTCACTTTCATTCTCAGCATCAAGATCTCTGCCGCTTCTCAGAGTCACTGCCATCATCTGCTTTGGGACTTGATCTTTTGGGTTTGTTTGTGTATCTGCAGGCAATGTCCCTTGAGGACGATTGTTGAGAGACATAGCAATCTGACCCACCTGTACTTCAATATTCTTGATGGCAGCATCATGTGCATCTATCCTCTCATTTGTTTTAGCATTTGACCCAATTACCTGCTGCATCATAGCTTCCAACCTTGCAAACCCATCGTCATGTCTACCCCCATGCTGTGGTGGAGGTGGATGGTATCCCTGCTGCTGATTTTCGAAATTCCGAGGTCTAGGATATGGAGCCATGTTGTGTGGTGGCCTCATACCTGCTACATTAAATTGTGGCTGGGGAGGTCTGTACTGCATTGGAGCCCGTTGGCCCCAGTTTTGATTACCTTGTCGCTGCCCTCCACAGTTAGCCACATAGTTCATATCCTCGTACTGATGATGACAGCCACAAACTTGTTGCGACCAAAACACTCACGCAAGTATACGCGATCGACAAGTAATATAGTAGTAAGTACAGTATCATTCCCACGAGGAATTATAATTAACTTATTGACTGATTTAGACTAAATTAGTTATCAATTCAAGCTAGACTATCAAAAGATGTATCTAAAACTTCTTAATAATAGAACAATAATTCAAGGTAAAATTACTACACCAATTACAATTTATCTTTATAACAATTTGGACAAATATATTCCAGGGCCATGGACTTGCTAGTAATCATGCTATTTTTATACTTAGAATTGATTTATTTAATTATCCGGGTTGTTGATTATAAGGTTAATAATATTCATAAGAATCTTTCGAGTTCTTATGAATCTATCCAAGTTAAATCAATATCTATATTTCTATGATATTAATATTAACAAGAATGCATTTCAAAATCTTATTAGTTAACCAAACAAGGCAATTAAGTATATATCTATCTTAATTGCAAATCCTTCACTCGATGCCCGAGATTCAAATCTTGTTCTATTTGATTTTATATGCAACCAAGAATTTGCTTTGTCAAGTTTAATTCAAAGTTCGTAGTTAATATTTCACTATTAGCTACGCAGTAAAATAATTAAGATCAAAATCAAAATAAACAACCCATATCAATAACTTCAATAAAATAAATCCAAGCTTCAAATAACAAGATCAACTAACATCCATGACCCTAGAATACTAGAGAGTTTAGCTACTCATGTTCATAATAAAATCAATAATATTGATGTCTAAAATACTACAAAGAAGAATACAAGATGAAAGTTTAGATGAACTCTTTAATTTGATGCACTTCAAAGCTTTGATCTTCAATTCCTTGCTTAGCTCCAAGAGGACTTCAATGGCTTCTCTTCAAAATGTTCTCTCTAGGATGAATAGTGTAAATCCACTCTCATACAATGTTAAAATCTGATCTACTCCATTATGCACATTATCTTTGTTTTATCCCATAGTGGAATCCACCCTTAGTTGACAAAATAGTAACTCAATAATGCATTTCCGGAATTGGACTAGCGCGGGCAAGCTTATGGCCGCGCTAGTGCCCGCGCTAGTGGGGTAATATTTGGTCCGGACTTTTGGACTAGCGCGGGCAAGCTTATGGCCACGCTAATGCCCGCGCTAGTGGGGCTTGATCTCTTTTGTCTTCTTTTGCTCAATTTTTCCACATTGTTTACCATCATAAACACTCACATGCATAATTAACTCTTGTGAAACATTAAAATCACAATTAGAGCTAATTTTATCATTAATTATAATCATATGACAGTAATTTCTTCTTAATTTAAAGCATATATATATGGGCTATATTGCACAATTTAGCCCATTATCAACTCCCCACACTTAATCTATTGCTAGTCCTCGAGCAATCACACTAAACTTATAAAAGAGTCATCAACTAAACCATTTTACATTAATGCTTGACACCTAGAACAAAACTCGTACATTACACCTAGGAATATAACATTCTAGTTTCTGGACTAACTTTCAAGTGCTATACAATATTTACACTTCTTTGAAATACTCTATATAAAGATCAAATTGCTTATCTGGCACGAGTCATATGCCCTCAAAATTTTATCAACATTACATATATCAATATGTACAAAAGAGTTTCACTTACACTCACAAAAGAAGTCACATGCATGCAAATGGTACCATAAGCTTGCCCTTAATGTAAATCTCTACTAATGCAGGCTTGTTCGATCAAAAATCAATTAGGACTTTTTCTTCTGGTTGTAATGTGGGTTAAGGGGCTGGTAAGATTTATTTTGGGATTAGTGACTAGCACTCCTAAGCACTTTAACACATTACTCAATCAGTTTTAGCGCAAATTCTTCAATCTTAATAACAATTGCATCAATCAATCAATTCACTCCTAGCAGTGTTCAAATTTTATTGTATACACTGCTTTAATTCATACTCAACTGGCATTAACAAAACAACATACAAAAATTTATACAATTTTGTTTTCTTTTTTTTTTTCAAATTGAAAAAATTTACATGCACCTTTCTCACTTTCATTGTTTCCGTTCACAAACCACCCTACACTTAGTTCCTTTGTACTTCTTTTAGCGCTCATTTTACAATTAAAGTGATTTAAGAGGTTAAAGGGTTCAAAATATCAATTAAGAACGAAAATGGTATAGGCTTGTAATGTGGTTACCAAAAAAAAGGTTTCAAGGCTAGACATGGTTAACTAGGGATAAATTTTATTTGATTTAAGCAATTGAGTTCAAAAATATCAAGGAAAGCCTAACATCATTTTTTTTAAAATCGAGTGTCACCTGAAATTTCGCTTCAATTCACATACCAGGCAAGTTCTAGACACACTTACACTACATGGACTATGCAATTAGCAAAAATTCTCACCACACATGGCATACGACTCATTAAGATTAACTTATCAAAACTCTCTATTATGAGTATCCATTTCAGTAGTAAACATGCAATTTTAGGCACTATCTGTCAATTTCCTTTACAACTAAAATATTATATTCTAGGATCTAATGTGTTAAGGTGTATTGGCAAAAAGGTTTTTCTTTCATTTTATAACTTGTAATTCCTTATTTTAATACACAAAGTATAAATTAAAAACTACCTATGCCCGGTTCAAAATAAGCCCTTGGAAAAGAACCGTGGCTCAAAGAAAAACCAAGGGGGATTTGTTATCTACTCAAAATATTTTATACTATCTACTCTATATAATGCAAACATATACTTTTAAATCAGAAAACATTAAACTTAAAATAATCAAAGCATCACTCCAAAACAATACTAATAGCAACAATACTAGTGTTCTAACAAACTAAACAATACTAACATTTCAACAATATAAAACTAGCTAAAATAATCCGCAATACCAAACAAGATAAAAAACAAACATAGAAATGTTTCAAAAGGGGCTCCTCCACCCCATACTTAAAATTGAAGACATGTTCCCATGTCTTCCTTTAAAAGTATAAGTTTAAGCCATAAAATACTTCCTCGAAGCTTTACTCTTGATCAGAGACAGAATTGGCATCAACATTGCATGCACTACCCAAAGCTCTAAGCCAGCCCATTATCTGCTTTTCGGACTTCTTTTGTTGCTTTTGCATTTGCCCAACACTCCCTGCCAAATCATTTACTGAAGTCTTTATTTGTTTGATTTCGAGCTCCATGCGGTCTAACCGTTGTCCTCTAGTGGCCCTAGATGGGCCAGCAACATCCGAAACCTGTGGTTCAACACGCTGGGCTTCATCCCCCATTTCAACATCAGTTGCTGCAACTTGTTCAGTGTCTTCATCATCATCATCGCTTTCGTCAGAACCATCACTATCCACGTCTCCTTGAAGGTCCTCTCTACCTGTAGTGACCCTTTCTGCTGTGAATGGATTCATCTGTCTCAACCGGCCATCGATGTCCAGATTGTTTGGTACGTTTGCCTGCAAACACAAGAGTGTTACCAGTGATGGGTAGTACATACCATACCTTTGCACTCGAACTCTTTGGAACATCTCGTTATGTATCAAATGTGGTACATCAAACAACCTTCCAGTCATGAGGAACCAAATTAGGCAAGCTCGAGGTTTGTTCACCTCTCTTAGATTCTTCGATGGCAGCAAACAACTGTTGATGAAGTACAACCAACACTTAGCTACAAACTTAAGGGCATTGGCATGAAACTTGCTTCCGTACTTGAACCACTGAATTCTAGCTTCCGGTCGACATATGACATCAGTGAAGGTTTCCCATGGAGTGGTTTTTCTATTGTTAGTTGGGTATTCATCTATGGTCCATTCATCCCATGGTGGCAGCCTGTATAGTGCCCTGATTGTCTCCACTGATGCATTAACCAACCTTCTCCGCACAGTAACATTGAATTCATTATGCTCCGGGAGATTAGCATAGAATTCCCGCACAAGCATGACGTTTGCAATGATTGGTTCATCAAAGAATATGTCAAGTCCACGCCTCCTCAATTCTGTTGGAATGTTGGGGCAATAGTTTGATAATGCTACAATATCCATTGCTTGTTCTGGTATGATACTCTTTGCTTCTTTCATATGAAATCTATCCTCTGCTTTCGCAGATACAAATTTCTGGCTGTTAAAGGTTTGAGTATCAACCGAGCGGCGTGGCCTTGTCCCAACATCTGTTGTAGCTGGGCGTCTCGATGAAGAAGCTTCTGATTGACGCTTACGAGGAGCCATTTAACCTGCCAAAAATTGAAGGTTAACAATGTTCACTCAGGTGATCAATCCGGACTACTTAGACTTCATCCATAAATTGACCACAATATTACCTTCATAGAAACATTTTATTAAACATGTTGTGAGCATGTTTGATATAATGCCTTAAACAACATTCTAAAAGGATGTTTTTCATCCACAACAACCAAACAACATTATAACTTTACAAACTATATTACACTAGAATTTTCAGCCCAAAATAAGAACAAAATATACCACAATATGCATATAAACAATATCTATAACACATTCATTCATATAAACAATATAATAAAGAAACAAAACTCTACATAATGATTCTAGTTACTTGATTAATTCTAACAATAAGTTGCATAAACAAACTTAATCTATAAACTAAGAAGTTAACTATTTCTTTTTCAAAAGAAAAATAACAAAAAAAAAAACGAAATTCATAGGCCAAAATAAAAATTTCAAAATTAAACACACCAAAGTAAAGAAAAAGAGAAGAAAACTTACCTTAATAGAGATTGTATTGAGAAATTTGGATGATGGAGGAGTTGGAGGAGTTGATTTTGGAAGAAGAAGAGAAAAGAGGTGTTAGGGTTGTGATATTTGGTGAGGGGATTGGGAAATTTATGATTTTAGGGGTTTGGGGTAAGTTATATGCTTAAAACCCTCTAAAAAACGCGGACAACTCACTGGACTAGCGCGGACATTAGCGCGGCCGCGCTAGTCTAGCACGAGTTGTGCCAGCAAGTTTCCCATTAGCGCGGGCACTACCGCGGGCACTAGCGCGGCCGCGCTAACGGGCGTAATAAGAATTATTTATTTATTTTTTTTAATTTTTTTATTTATTTTTTTTTATACAAAATAAAGTCAGACCTTGGCATACCTTATTGTTGTCCTACAATTATCAACACACTATTAACACCCAAACAAACTAAAAACAAAGAAAATAACACACACAAAAAAAATGTCAAATATCGCTATTATTGGGTTGCCTCCCAATAAGCGCCTGATTTACTGTCGCGGCACGACTCCACAATTCATCAAGCATCATTGAGTTCAATCGAGGTCTTGTGAGGATTAACATCACCACCCCAATAAAGTGTCATTTGAATTTTGGTTCCTCAATTCTATTGCTCCGTAAGGACTTACACTTACCACCACAAAAGGTCCTGACCAACGGGATTTTAGCTTTCCGGAAAGAGTTTCAACCTAGAATTGAATAACAGAACTTGTTGTCCCGGCTCAAACTCACGATGTTGGATATGCTTATCATGCCATCTCTTGGTCCTTTCTTTATACAACTTGGCATTTTCATAAGCATTCAATCTAAACTCATCAAGTTCATTGAGTTGTAGTAGCCTTTTTTCACCAGCTAAATCCATATCCACATTTAACTTTTTGATTGCCCAATAAGCTTTGTGTTCAAGTTCAACAGGCAAATGACATGCCTTTCCATAAACTAACCTGTATGGAGAAGTACCTATTGGAGTCTTGTATGCAGTTCGGTAAGCCCACAAAGCATCTTCTAATTTAACAGACCAATCCTTCCTGTTTGCATTAACTATTTTCTCCAAAATCTGTTTTATCTCTCGATTAGATACTTCAACTTGACCACTCGTTTGAGGGTGGTACGCAGTAGCAACTTTGTGTTTTATCCCATATTTTGATAAAACATTTTTAAACAATTTGTTGCAAAAGTGTGTTCCTCCGTCACTTATCAACACCCTTGGAGTTCCAAAGCGTGTGAAAATGTGTTTCTTAACAAAACTTACCACAACTTTTGCATCATTTGTAGGAAGAGCAATGGCTTCAACCCACTTAGACACATAGTCTACTGCAACCAGAATGTATCTATGACCATTAGAACCTGGAAATGGTCCCATGAAGTCAATTCCCCATACATCAAACAATTCAACAACCAAAATATTCTGCAAAGGCATCTCATTTCTCTTTGTGATTGTACCTGTTCTTTGACACCTGTCACAAGTTTTAACAAACACATGAGCATCTTTAAATAAGGATGGCCAGTAAAAACCTAATTGGAGAACCTTTTGTGCTGTTCTATCTCCACCATGATGACCTCCATATGAAGAAGAATGACAGTCATGCAAGATGGCATTCATTTCTTCTTCAGGTACACACCTTCTTACCAATTGGTCAACACATTGTTTGTAGAGAAAGGGCTCGTCCCACATATACGATTTCACATCATGGAAGAATTTTCTCCTTTGATCCTCTATGATTTCTGATGGCATCACTCCACTTGCAATATAATTTACAAAGTCATCATACCATGGAGTTTCATTAGATGTGATGGCCAACAAATGTTCATCTGGGAACGTTTCTTTTATTGAGTCTCCTTCAATCACATGACTTCTGTTTTCCAATCTGGACAAATGATCTGCCACTTGATTCTCAATACCTTTTCTATCACGTATCTCCAGGTCAAGTTCCTGCAAAAGAAGAACCCATCGGATTAGTCTTGGCTTTGCATCTTTCTTTGCAAATAGATACTTGATAGCCGAGTGGTCAATATAGACTATGACTTTAGTTCCTACTAGGTAGGATCTAAACTTGTCAAATGCCCATACTACTGCAAGTAATTCTTTCTCTGTGACAGTGTAATTCATTTGAGCGGGATTTAGAGTTCTGCTCGCATAATGAATGGAGTAAAAAATTTTCTCCTTCCTCTGTCCCAACACAGCACCAATGGCTATGTCACTTGCATCACACATTAATTCGAAAGGCAATTCCCAATCTGGAGCAACAATGATTGGTGCAGAGACCAATTTTCTTTTAAGCTCTTCAAATGCCTTCAAACAAGCATCATCAAACTCGAATGGTGTATCTTTCTCAAGGAGCCTGCAAAGAGGAGATGAAATTTTTGAAAAATCTTTAATGAATCTTCGATAAAATCCTGCACGGCCTAGAAAACTGCGTATGCCCTTAACAGATATGGGTGGGGGCAATTTTTCAATTGCTTCCACTTTTGCCATGTCTACTTGCAATCCGTTCTTGGACACTTTGTGTCCTAGGACAATACCTTCTCTTACCATAAAATGGCATTTTTCCCAGTTCAGGACCAAGTTGGTCTCTTCACATTTGGCTATCACTTTATTGAGATTAGTTAAACATTTATCAAAAGAGCATCTGAAAATAGAGAAATCATCCATAAATACTTCTACAAATCTCTCGACCATATCAGTGAAAATGGCCATCATACACCTTTGAAATGTCGCAGGTGCATTGCAAAGACCAAAGGGCATTCTTTTGAACGCATACGTGCCATAAGGACACGTAAAAGTGGTCTTCTCTTGGTCCTCTAGGGCTATAGTTATTTGATTATACCCAGAGTAACCATCCAGGAAGCAGTAATACTCCTGGCCAGCCAATCGATCAAGCATTTGATCCATGAATGGGAGAGGAAAGTGGTCCTTCCTGGTGGCATTATTCAGTTTTCTGTAATCAATACAAATTCTCCACCCTGTGACAGTTCTTGTTGGTATTAAATCGTTATTATCATTAACTATCACAGTTATACCCCCCTTCTTAGGAACACACTGAACTGGACTCACCCACTTACTGTCAGAGATAGGAAATACAATACCCGCATCAAGCCATTTGATCACCTCTTTCCTTACCACTTCTTTCATGTTAGGATTGAGGCGGCGTTGGTGTTCTATACTTGGTTTGTATCCTTCCTCCATTAGGATTTTATGCATGCAAAACGCAGGACTTATACCTTTAATGTCTGACATTGTCTACCCAATGGCTCTCTTGTGCTCTCTCAATACTCTTAGCAATTTTTCCTCCTGCAATTCAGATAAATCAGAAGAAATGATAACAGGCAATGTATCAAAACTACCCAAATAAGCATAATGCAAGTGAGATGGTAGTGGTTTAAGCTTCAATTTCGGGGCTTCCTCAATTGATGGCTTTGGAGGAGGTCCATGTGGCCTGTTCAACGGTTCAAAAGGATATGTTCCTTGCAAGTATGCACAAGATGTATCAAGGATGTACATCATCTCTTCAACCTCTTCATCAATTGCCAAATTATCAAATATTGTAAGTGCTTTCTCTAATGAATCATTGAGATACACACTTGAATCACAATTTTGTTCATCATTCTCAATCACGGATATCATAGAAAGTTCCTCATATTGACAAGGAAGTTGAATTGCTTTGTATACGTTAAACACCGCTTCCTCATCATCAACCCTTAGAATCATCTTCCCTTCTTTCACTTTAATGATCACATCACCAGTAGCTAGCAAAGGTCACCCTAGAATGATTGGCACCAATTCATCTGCTTCATAATCAAGAATAATGAAATCTGCAGGAAAGATGAATTTCCCAATCTGCAACAATTCTATCACCACCCCTTCAGGGTGTGCTATGGACCTGTCTGCTAACTGCAACATCACAGTGGTTGGTCTAGGAGCTCCAAGACCCAATTGTTTGAACAATGACAAGGGCATTAAATTTATGCTCGCCCCCAAATCACAAAGAGCCCTGCCTACATCGATATCACCAATACGCACAGGAATTGTAAAACTACCGGGATCTTTAAGCTTTTGTGGAAGCTTGTTTTGTACCCTGGCAGTGCACTCTTCAGTAAGTGCGACTGTTTCATATTCAGTCAATCTCCTTTTATGAGCCACTATATCTTTGATGTACTTAGCATATTTAGGGATTTCTCGAAGTACATCAACAAGTGGAATGTTTAATTGAACTTGGCTCAACATGGACAAAAATTTACTGAACATTCGATCATCGTTCTTCTTTTGTAATCTTTGAGGAACAGGTGGGAATAGCCTTGGGACTTCCACGGGTTCAAGATTTGATTATACTCAGAGTAACCATCCAGGAAGCAGTAATACTCCTGGCCGGCCAATCGATCAAGCATTTGATCCATGAATGGGAGAGGAAAGTGGTCTTTCCTGGTGGCATTATTCAGTTTTCTGTAATCAATACAAATTCTCCACCATGTGATAGTTCTTGTTGGTATTAAATCGTTATTATCATTAACTATCACAGTTATACCCCCCTTCTTAGGAACACACTGAACTGGACTCACCCACTTACTGTCAGAGATAGGAAATACAATACCCGCATCAAGCCATTTGATCACCTCTTTCCTTACCACTTCTTTCATGTTAGGATTGAGGCGACGTTGGTGTTCTATACTTGGTTTGTATCCTTCCTCCATTAGGATTTTATGCATGCAAAACGCAGGACTAATACCTTTAATGTCTGACATTGTCCACCCAATGGCTCTCTTGTGCTCTCTCAATACTCTTAGCAATTTTTTCTCCTGCAATTCAGATAAATCAGAAGAAATGATAACAGGAAATGTATCAGAACTACCCAAATAAGCATAGTGCAAGTGAGATGGTAGTGGTTTAAGCTCCAATTTCGGGGCTTCTTCAGTTGATGGCTTTGGAGGAGGTCCATGTGGCCTGTTCAACAGTTCAAAAGGATATGTTCCTTGCAAGTATGCACAAGATGTATCAAGGATGTACATCATCTCTTCAACCTCTTCATCAGTTGCCAAATTATCAAATATTGTAAGTGCTTTCTCTAATGAATCATTGAGATACACACTTGAATCACAATTTTGTTCATCATTCTCAATCACGGATATCATAGAAAGTTCCTCATATTGACAAGGAAGTTGAATTGCTTTGTATACGTTAAACACCGCTTCCTCATCATCAACCCTTAGAATCATCTTCCCTTCTTTCACTTTAATGATCGCATCACCAGTAGCTAGCAAAGGTCACCCTAGAATGATTGGCACCAATTCATCTGCTTCATAATCAAGAATAATGAAATCCGCAGGAAAGATGAATTTCCCAATCTGCAACAATACATCTTCTATCACCCCTTCAAGGTGTGCTATGGACCTGTCTGCTAACTGCAACATCATAGTGGTTGGTCTAGGAGCTCCAAGACCCAATTGTTTGAACAATGACAAGGGCATTAAATTTATGCTCGCCCCTAAGTCACAAAGAGCCTGGCCTACATCGATATCCCTAATACGTACAGGAATTGTAAAACTACCGGGATCTTTAAGCTTTTGTGGAAGCTTGTTTTGTACCCCGGCAGTGCACTCTTCAGTAAGTGCGACTGTTTCATATTCAGTCAATCTCCTTTTATGAGCCACTATATCTTTGATGTACTTAGCATATTTAGGGATTTCTCGAAGTACATCAACAAGTGGAATGTTTAATTGAACTTGGCTCAACATGGACAAAAATTTACTGAACATTCGATCATCGTTCTTCTTTTGTAATCTTTGAGGAACAGGTGGGAATAGCCTTGGGACTTCCACGGGTTCAAGACTTTCAGTAGTCTTCTTTGGATCATTTATCAATTTAGGGATCAATTCTCCCTCAGGCACAAATTTCTCTTTCTTTTTCTTTGAAATTTCCTCAAGTTCTCTCCCGCTTCTAAGTGTTATAGCACTTACCTGTGGGTTCTTTTCCGTGTCACTGGGAAGAGCTCCTGTAGGTCTAGTGTTCTGGTTCGTTGCTATCTGCCCCATCTGCCTTTCTAGATTCCTAACATCAGTTCTGAGCTGCTGATTATCGATCAACAACTTTTTCAGCAAATCATTTGTACTTTCTTCCACCTGCTGAGGTGGTCTCTGAGGTTGATTAAAACCCCCTTGCGGTCTGTACTGATTTGGATTTTGCTGATTTCCTCCCCATGAAAAGTTAGGATGATTCCTCCAATTTGCATTGTAGGAATTTCCATACTGTGCGTGCTGATTTGCTGGACCTCTGTTTTGTTGTCCCACATAATAAATAGATTCTGGATTCGTTGGACACATATCACTTGTATGGCTATCACCACACATTTCACAGCAAATAGCCATTTGTTGCACCTGTTGCATGGGTTGAGGTTGTTGCATTGTCATCCTTGTCATCTGGTTGGATAGCCTTGCAATTTCAGCTCTCATTGCCGATACATCATCCAGCTCAAGCACCCCTGCTGATTTTTGTTTCATTGCCTTTCTGGAATCTCCATCACCTTGCCAATTATTATCATTTGAAGTGAATGTATTTAACAAGAGTTGGATTTCCGTGTAAGATTTTGTCATACAACTTCCTCCACAAGCGGAATCAAGATTCATTTTTGAAGCTTTCATCTAACCCATCAACAAATGTATGACCTAACACCTCATCTGTTTGACAATGATGAGGGCAATCCCTAAGTAGCTTCTTGTATCTTTCCCAAGCTTGACGAAGTGTTTCGCCAGAGCGTTGTTCAAACCCAAGAATTTGACTCCTCAACATTTTTGTCTTTTTAGTAGGAAAGAACTTGATTAAGAACTTCCTTGCTAGATCATCCCAAGTGCGGATTGAATTTGATGGTTCTTTGTTTAACCACTCTTTAGCTTCCCCAAGCAGAGAAAAGGGAAAAAGTGTCAGTCGTACATAATCCTTGGAAACATTTGGATAATTGTAAGTATCCATAATTTCCAAAAAATTCTGAATATGTCTTTGTGGATCTTCATGAGGTAGACCCACAAATTGCCCTGTAGATTGAATCAGCTGCACCATATATTGTTTCAACTCAAAATGCCCAGTAATATCAGGCTTCACAATAGCCTGAGTCATATTAGCCAGACCTGGGTCTTGCGGCTTCAATCACCGCTCGTTCCTCATTTCCTGCCATCACTGTTGGCTGTGGTTGAATTTGAATGTTCAACTCTCCTCCTGTTTTATATTGAGCTTCCCACTCTCTCCTTGTTCTATGAATTGTTCTTTCAATTTCAGGATCAAATGGGAAGAGATTGTTTGTGCTTCTGCTCCTCCGCATTCTTATGAATCTATCCAAGTTAAATCAATATCTATATTTCTATGATATTAATATTAACAAGAATGCATTTCAAAATCTTATTAGTTAACCAAACAAGGCAATTAAGTATATATCTATCTTAATTGCAAATCCTTCACTCGATGCCCGAAATTCAAATCTTGTTCTATTTGATTTTATATGCAACCAAGAATTTCCTTTGTCAAGTTTAATTCAAAGTTCGTAAATAATATTTCACTGTTAGCTACGCAGTAAAATAATTAAGATCAAAATCAAATAAACAACCCATATCAATAACTTCAATAAAATCAATCTAAGCTTCAAATAACAAGATCAACTAACATCCATGACCCTAGAATACTAGAGAGTTTAGCTACTCATGTTCATAATAAAATCAATAATATTGATGTCTAAAATACTACAAAGAAGAATACAAGATGAAAGTTTAGATGAAATCTTTAATTTGATGCACTTCAAAGCTTTGATCTTCAATTCCTTGCTTAGCTCCAAGAGGACTTCAATGGCTTCTCTTCAAAATGTTCTCTCTAGGATGAATAGTGTAAATCCACTCTCTTACAATGTTAAAATCTGATCTCCTCCATTATGCACCTTATCTTTGTTTTATCCCATAGTGGAATCCACCCTTAGTTGACAAAATAGTAACTCAATAATGCATTTCCGGAACTGGACTAGCGCGGGCAAGCTTATGACCGCGCTAATGCCCGCGCTAGTGGGGTAACATTTGGTCCGGACTTTTGGACTAGCGCGGGCAAGCTTATGGCCACGCTAATGCCCGCGCTAGTGGGGCTTGATCTCTTTTGTCTTCTTTTGCTCAATTTTTCCACATTGTTTACCATCATAAACACTCACATGCATAATTAACTCCCGTGAAACATTAAAATCACAATTAGAGCTAATTATATCATTAATTATAATCATATGACAATAATTTCTTCTTAATTTACAGTTTTGATTACCTTGTCGCTGCCCTCCATAGTTAGCCACATAGTTCATATCCTCATGTTGATGATGATATTCTTGGTCTACAGCCCATGGATTACCTATGGGTTGGCTAATGCAAGATGTGCATAAACCACCATTGGTAGTATCTACAATGTGAACCTGCTGCTTGACCCCCGATTCTTCCACCTTCTTTGTTAGGATGCTCATTTGTGTCAATAGAGTTGCCATGTTCTCCTCCAGAGTGTTGGATGGATCCAGAGGTACAGAGTGTACCACTGGTGTGATAGGAGCATTCCTGGACGTCCACCCGGAATTTTGAGCCATCTTGTCTAGCAAATTTTGGCCCTCTCTCCAAGTCTTGCTCAGAAAAGCCCCACCTGCTGAAGCATCTACAATGTTCTTCATACTGTCTGAAAGCCCCATGTAGAATCTTTGGCCCAACATCTGCTCAGGAATCCCATGATGAGGACACATAACAATCATACCCTTGTATCTGCCCCAAGTTTCATGTAATGTTTCCATTGGTTTCTGCTTGAAGCTCACAATCTCATCAATTTGTTGAGTTGTCTTCTTAGGTGGATGAAACTTGTTGTGGAATTGTTTGACTAACTCATCCCAAGTTGCAATGGAGTTTATTGGGAGTGAGTTTAGCCATATTTGTGCTTCTCCTATAACTGAGAACGGAAAGAGTAATAATAAGATAGCTTCCGGAGTTACATTCGGTTGCCTTTGTGTCTTGCATATTGATAGAAAGTTCTTGAGGTGCTGTTGTGGATCTTCAACCCGAGACCCAGAGAATAATCCCTTGTTTTGCAAAAAGTGTAGCATGTTGTCAGTAATCTGGAAAGACTCATCTTGAATTGTCGGCACAACGATGGCAGTTGCCAAATTATCCGTTGTGGGTTGTGCCCAATCATCTTGTGCCTCCTGTGCCTCTTGCATATTTAGCACGGCTTGCTGGTTTTGAGCGTTTATGTCACCCATGTCGGAGTCTAGTTTGATTGGTTGTTGAGATTGTTGAATTTGTTTGATGGCTTTGTTACGTGCCCGGAAGGTTTGCTCGGGGTCTGAGAGTCCTTCAATTAGTTCTCCAGTCTTTGCAGATTTTCTAGGCATGCACCTGAATACCCAAATCAACAAACGTCAAAATATTCAATGTAGAGTGTAGAAAGAACCTGAATACACAAGAATCTTGAAGTTCTGTCAATGGCAATTGATAATTCCGTTAATTCCCCGGCAACGGCGCCAAAATTGATTCACGTCCAAGCAACGGTCGTAGTTAATATAACTTGGTCTAATAAGTCCAAGATCGATCCCACAGAGAATTAACCTACCAATTGCAACTATCACAACCCCAAAAGTACTTCCGAATCAAGTTCCCAAACTTTGAATATATCTTTGTGTGATTTTCAAATATCTAATTTGCAATAATTAAGAATGCTTAAAAAAAAGAATTGAATGTAGAGTAAAAAGAATATTATGAGAAGGACTAAGGTATTGATTTCCCCTATTGATGGAATCCCTTATCGTTATGCTCATACAAATTGTAAATATATTCTATCAATCATGAACGCTATCGTAACCCTCTCCCGAGCAATTACAATAATTTACTAGTGCACTCTCCCGAGCTACCCTAGCTAACTTTAATTTGAATAGTTCACTTAAGATTGCACCCAAGACTTCGTTATTCCTAACCCCGTCTTTACGCCTAAAGTTATAGATTCCTCCAATAACCTAGGTGTGGTGTTGTTCAATAATATACCTAAATATGCACTCTTTTCCAAGTTATGCAAACTAAATAGGCACAGCTAATTGGGGATCCTACCAATTAACTACAACAAGAATGAAGTTGAACAAATAGAAATCTAAGTCACAATTTGTAATCACATAAACGATAAGTTCATCATTCAATAGGTTCCATCAAAACCTTAGAATAGAATTTAGCTACTCATGCTTGAAGAAACAAGAATAATAATTGAAATCATAAAGAAATACTTGATATAAATTAAAAGAAAGAGTTTGAGAGGATTCTCTCTTACTAAATATCTTGCAAAAGTATTGAAATAAAGATAACATGCCTCTATGGGGCAAACTAGGACTTTAAATAGAGGTTTCTAGGGCTAAAAACTGAGTTTAAGTACAATTGGGATAACTGTTGCGGCGCCTTCCGCGGTTCGTTCGCGTCCGCGAGCGGACCGCGAACAGTCAAACTTCAGAGGGCTTCATTATTCGCGGTTCATCCGCGGCCGCGAGTGAACCGCGGATGAACAGTGCTGCGTATTTTTGACTGCTTCTTCCAGCTCTTTTCTCCTTAGCTCTTTTCTTGGCCTTTTCATCAACCTATGACTCCAAAATAGCTCTTTTTAGCATCCAATGTATCACATGTACCTATAAAACACAAACGAACACTAATCAAAGCATTTTGTCCTCATAAACAACATTAATTCCATAACAAAGTGTGATTATTTAGGGTATAATTATAGTTAAATTCACCTATTATCACCCTTCTACAAACCGCCTATAATATCCTGCTAGCCCTGTTGTGACACGTTTTGACCCGTGCCAATCCCTTGTCTTGCCATGTCCTGCAACATCCTAACACATCCAATGGCCACATCCTGCAAGGTCCTGACCCATGTCATGGCCATGCTCTACCATTTCCTGCGACATTCCGACACATCCTAAAACATGCCATGTCCTGACATGTCCTGACCCGTACCGTGACCACGTCCTGCCATGACGTGACACGTCTTGTGGCTGTCTTGTGACCACATCCTGTGATGTCCTGACACGTCCTGACTCGTGCCATACCCACGACCTACGACAACTTGACACGTCTTATGGCTACGTCCTGCCACGTCCTAACTCGTGCCATGGCCACGCCTTGCCATATTCTGCCATGTCCTGACACATCATATGGCATTAAGACGTGCCATAGCCATCTCCTGACACGTCCTGGCTTGTGCCATGCCCACATCCTACCATGTCCTATGACGTCCTGACACGTGCCATGGCCATATCATGTGATGTCCTAAAATGGTCTGATACATCCTGACATGTCGTGTGGCCATGCCTTGCCATGTCCTGACACGTCGACATGTCCTGTGGACATGTCCTTCCACACCCTGACACATCCTGACCTGTGCCATGTCCACACCCTGATATGTCCTGCCATGTCCCGACATGTCCCGATATGTCATATGGCATCCTAAAGAGTGCATGGCCATATTCTGACACGTTCTAACCCGTGCCATACCCATGTCCTGCGATGACACGTGCCATGGCCATGTGCTAACAAGTCTTGACCTGTGCGATGCCCACGTCCTGCCATGGCCATATCTTGACACATCCTAACTCGTGCCATGCCCACGACCAGCCATGTCTTGCGACATCCTGACATATCCTGTGGCCACGTCCTGCGATATCCTGACCCGTCCCATGGCCATGCCTTGCCCTATGCCATGCCCACATCCTGCCATATCCTACGACGTCCTAACACGTCCTGCAACATCCTTACATGTTTTGACACGTCCTAACCCGTGCCATGGCGATGCCCTGCCATGTCTGACAATGTCCTGACATCTCTTGAGATGTTCCATGGTCACGCCCTGCCATGTCCTGCGACATCTTGACATGCCCTAAAACGTGCCATGCCATGTCCTGACACATCCTGACCCATGCTATGCCCACATCTTGTAATGTCCTGACACGTCTTGTGGCTACATCTTGCGACGTCCTGACACCTCCTAACGCGTGCCATGGCCTTGACCTACCATATGCTACGATGTCTTGACTCGTCCTGAAACGTGCCATGGCCATATCCTGACAAGTTCTAACTCGTGCCATGCCTATGTCTTTCCATATCTTGCGATGTCCTGACACATCCCGTGGCCACGTGCCATAGCCATTCCCTGCCATGTCCAACGACATGCTAACACATCCTAACCCATGCCATATCCACGACCCGTGATGTCTTGACACGTTCTGTGGCCACTTCCTGACACGTCTTGACCTGTGCCATAGCCACGCCCTGCCATATCTTTCGATGTCTTGACACGTCACGTGGCATCCTCACCTAAGAGCTAATCCTTTTCCCGATGTTATAGATCCATTTTGCCAACTTCCCTTGCCTATATTATTCCATCGACCAGAGGCTTTTCACCTTGGAAACCTGATGCTATTATGAGTAGAGCTCGGCATGGACGACACTCGGTCCTTCGAATTTTCAAGGGCCGCTAGGGGCGTACCAGAGACAATGCGATGTGCGGTGCTCTTCCAACCGCTGGACCCTACCTCGAACTGAGTCATTTCCAGGGTGGGCAGGCTGTTAAACAGAAAAGATAACTTTTCCTGAGACCCCGGCAATGCCTCCGAACTTCCTAATGTTGTCGTCAACCGCCAGGTCCTGATTCAGGAATTTTTACTTGATTCCCTTACGGAGTACGCGCAAAAGACGCTATCTGTCGGGGTTACCCCAACACTTAGGATCGACTAACCCATGTGTAAGTGTCGTTCACATGGAGCCTTTTCCCTTTTTAGTTTCCAAAGTTCTTATTATAATATTTGCTACTACCACCAAAATTTTCACCGACAGCCGCTCCGCCCAGGCTAACGCCCAAGGTTTTGAGATCGACTTGCAAGTAAGCCTTGGGTCCAAAAAAAGGGGCAGTGCCCCGCTTCCCATTCGTGGAATAAGAAAAATAACATTAAAAGTAGTGATATTTCACTTTCGCCTTTCAGCTTCGACATATAATAAACCTCTCAAGTCATTCACAAAGTCGGTCTAGAGTAAAGCTCAACAGGGTATTCTTTCCCAGCTTATTCTGCCAAGCCCGTTCCCTTGGTAGTGGTTTTGCTGGATAGTAGACAGCGACAGTAGAAATCTCATTAATCCATTCATGCACGTCACTAATCATTTTGTTCATTTTGATTATAGAACTAGAAAGAAATCACATTTCATAAACATTCGCGGGGACTATCGCAAAGTTCTGGATTAATTAAACAGTCGGATTCCCCTTGTCTGTACCGGTTCTAAGTTGGTTGCTTGATGCCTAAGGAAGGTCCCTAAAGGAACCATGCCTAGTCCATCCCCCAGCCGGCACAAGGTGACCCGCTCTCACTTTAGAAGCAACTCGAGCAGTCCACCGACATCCGACGTGTTTGGTACTGGAACCCCGAATCCTAGCCCTCAGATCCAATCCTTTTCCCGAAGTTACGGATCTATTTTGCTGACTTTCCTTGCTTACATTATTCCATCGACCAGAGGTTGTTCACCTTGGAGACCTGATGCGGTTTTGAGTACGATCGATTGTTGATGGAACACATTCCTCCAAATTTTCAAGGTCCATCAGGGGCACAACGGATACCACCCGACATGCGGTGCCTTTCCAGCCACTGGATCCTACCTCCAGCTGAATCGTTTCCGGTGAGGGAAGGCTATTAATCAGAAAATATAACTTTTCTCGAGACTCCCGCCAACATCTCTGTATTTCCTAATGTTGCCTTCAACTGCCACGTCACGGTTAAGGAATTTTAACCCAATTCCTTTTTGAAGTACGTGCGAAACACACTATCTTTCGGGGTTCCCCAACCTTTAGGATCGACTAACCCATGTGCAAGTGTCGTTCACATGGAACCTTTCCCCACTTTAACCTTCAAAGTTCTCATTTGAATATTTCCCACTACCACTAAGATCTGCACCGATGTCGCTCCCAGGCTTATGCCCAGGGTTTTGTGGCGATCGCTACGCACCCTACTCATCATGGCCTGGCACTTGCCCTGACGGCCGGGTATAGGTCGTGCGCTTAAGCGCCATCCATTTTCGGAGCTAGTTGATTTGGCAGGTGAATTGTTACACGCTCCTTAGAGGATTTTGACTTCCATGACCACCATCCTGCTATCTTAATCGACTAACACCCTTTGTGGGATCCAAGTTAGCGGGTAGTTTTGCACCATAACCTGGCTTCCAGTTCATCCCGCATGGAATGGCCCACTTGGAACTCTTGATTTCATTGTGCGGCTTAGCAAAGCTTTCGTGCCATCCTACCTATTTAAATAATCAAAATAGGTCAAGGTAATTGTGCCCCCGATGCTACTAATTATTAGCTTTACCCGATAGTACTTGCACGTGAGCTCCAACTATCCTGAGGGAAACTTCGGGGCGAACCATCTACTAGACGGTTTAATTAGTCTTTTGCCCCTATACCCAAGTCAAACGAATGATTTGCACGTTAGTATCGCTGCGGGCCTACACTAGAGTTTCCTGGATTCTCCCCGCTAAGGCATAGTCCACCATCTTTCAGGTCCTGACAGGTATGCTTACACTCGAACCCTTCACAGAAAACCAAGGTCGGTCGGCGGTGCACCCCTCAGGAGGATCCTACCAATCAGCTTTCTTACACCTTACGGGTTTACTCGCCCATTGAATCGCACACATGTTAGAATCCTTGGTCCATGTTTCAAGACGGGTCGAATAGGGATCCCATAGGCAAGCATCCCAAGTGCGAAGATGCCAAAGAACGCTAGAGGCACGCGCTGCCAACCACAATCAAGGAGACATCGTTACACGAGCGTATCAAAAGCTCGGGCTTTGCCCCCTAATCCATGCTAGTCCACACCCCGACAATTCCAAGCACTATTTGACTCTCTTTTCAAAGTTCTTTTCATATTTTCCTCATGGTACTTGTTCGCTATCGTTCTCTTGCCCATATTTAGCCTTGAATGGAATTCACCGCCTGATTCTGACGTCGAATAAGCCTAATTTGCGCTTGTGCCATGACTGATATGGCATGCGGGCTAGGATGTTGCTGCTCAAGTAGGGATCCAACCTAGCCCCACAACTCAAATACCACTCATGTGCCGCACGTACACTTGCCTCGTCGATACAAGCCAATAACATCCCTAACATGCAACGCATAGCCATGTGTTGTTGCCGATGCCAAAGTTTCAAAGCCAAGAAAAGTCTAGCAAAGCACGAATAGGTAGTTGAAGTAATGCTGGACACAACCCACAACAACCCATGGTAATCGGCAATTTATTGAGCTTCGCCCCATGCGTACGGCACCTTTCGGTGCTACTTTCAAGATGCGTTATCGTTCCATTCCAAAAAGCCATCAGCCGTCACAAGCAATGTCGTCTCCCAATATTTCCTACAACAACCGATGGTAATCGACATCTACTGAGCTTCGCCCCATGCACACGGCGCCTTATGGCGCTACTTGTACGATGCTCCGCCGTTCATTGTCAAAAGTCATCAGCTGTCACAAGCGGGTGGGGGGACGGTTTACAGACATAACCCACAATAACTGATGGCAATGTGCAACTTACTATGATTCGCCCCATGCACATGGCACGTTGCAGCGCTAATTGCACGATGTTTTGCCGTTCCATTGCCAAAAGCCATCAATCGCCATGAGAGATGTTGCCCGAAACACCCAATAGCAATTGACATTATAGGACATGGTAGGATGTGCGCTACTTGCACGACGATCCGCCATTCATTGTCTAAAGCAATCAGTTGCCACGAGCAATGCCATGCTTTGTTGTTTACGTGCAAGTTGACGATTACCATCGGCTATTGCGGGTTGTGTCTGGCGGCACTACTTGCACATTGCTTTGTCGTTCCATTGCTAAAAGCCATTTACCGCCACGAGTGATGTCGCCTATCCATTATTCCCGCAACATCTATTGGCAATCTACACATACTAAGTTTCGCCCCATGCACACGGCACCTTGTAGTGCTACTTGCACGATGCTCCACCATTTGATGACAAAAGCCAATATTTGCCACGAGCGGTGTAACCCACAGGCATGCTATGAGCCCACACGCGTACTTACCGGCATAGTTTGTGAAATTCACGGATGTAGCACGGACAAGCATGCATGACCCCTATTCCCATGCCAGCATCGCCCATGCTTGCTCGCACTGCCTGGCAGCAAGCACCTGAGGTGCCTTTCAACACCTCTACCCCCTTATATATGCTTAAAAAAACCCATGTTTCAGGAGTAGACATGTCTTGTCCAGAGAATCATAATAGAGTTGTACAACACCAAATAGCACAAACCAAGGTACAACTTAGCTAATATATTCACAAATGACTTTTGAACATTGTAAATGATATTTTTCACAAAAAAAAATATGTTTTATTTTTATTTATATTATAAAACGAAAAATACATGGAAAAATAGTAAAAAATAGGAAAATTACTATAAAATTAGGAAAAATAATGGACAAAATTTCCAATATATCTAGTAATAATATTACACATAAAAGGGTAATTATTTTTATATAAAACTAACATAAAAACTATTTAAAATTACAAAAAAACATAAAAGTAATAAAAACTAGATAAAAAATAGGTAAATTAAATAATATTTTTATAAAACCATATGGATGACCAACCACCATTAATCATGAGTAACTTCCATTGCCACAATCCCCATAAGTGATTCCGACTTCAAAGCGCCGGCGCCAACCACCAAGCATCGACCAACCGTCGTTGGTTGCTACCGCTCGAACCACCGCTACTTTCTGCCACCGCCACCAACGACCACTACCATAATCGCGCTTGAAATGTTGCTAAGCATTGGCAGGCACTAGACATTGAGTGACGTGGAGCGGCTCAATGTCTAGTGCACGATGCTCCACCTTTAGCAATGAAATCATTGTCTAACGCCATCAGCTGCCACGAGCGATGCCAGACACAACCCACAACAATTGATGGCAATAGAACTTACATGAAACCTACAAAGCATGGCATCGCTCATGGCATCTGATGGCTTAAGACAATTATTGGCGGATCGTCTTGCAAGTAGCATACGTACTGCCATGTCATGCAACATCCTGACACGCCTTGACACGTTGTGACATATGCCATGGCCACTCACTACCATGTCCTGCGACGTCTTGAAACGTCCTGACACATGCCATGGCCATGTCTTGACACGTCCTGACCCGTGCCAAGCACTTGTCCCGCCATGTCCTGCGACGTCCTGACACATTTTGTGGCCATTTGCCATAGCCATGCTTTGCCATGTCCTGCGACATCTTCACACATCCTGAAATGTGACATGGCTATGTCCTAACATGTCCTAACCCGTGCCATGCCCACATCCTGCCATGTCTTCACACGTCATGTGACTACGTCCTGCAATGTCCTGACACATCCTGACACGTGCCATGGCCTTCCCATGCCATGTCTTGCGATGTCCTGACACATACTGAAATGTGCCATGGCCATGTCCTAATAGATCCTGACCCGTGCCATGCCTACGTCTTGCCATGTCCTACGATGTCCTGACACGTCCCGTGGCCATGCCATGCCACATCGTGACACGTCCTGACCCGTGCCGTCGACACGCCTTGGAATGTCCTACAATGTCTTGACACGTCCTGAAACATGCCATGGCCATGTTCTTACACGTCTTAACCCGTGACATGCTCACATCCAGCCATATCCTATGACGTGCTGACATATCTTGTGGCCACTTCCTGCGACATCCTGACACGTCCTGACCCATTCCATAACCACAACCTGTGGTGACTTGACATGTCATGTGGCCACGTCCCGACGCGTCCTAACATGTGTTATGGCCAAGCCCTACAATGTCATACCATGTCCCGACATGTCATGTGGCATCCCGAAGAGTGCATGGCCATGTCCTTACACGTCCTGACCCGTGCCATGCCCGTGTCCTGCGACATCCTGACACGTCCTATAGCCACATCCTGACACATCCTACGACGTCTTGACACATCCTGACCCATGTCATGGCCATGCCCTGCCATGTCCTACGGCATCCTAACTTGTCCTAACACGTTCTAACATATGCCATGGCCATGTCCTATCACGTCCTGACCCATGCCATGCCTTTGTCCTACCATGTCCTATGACGTCTTGACACATCTTGTGGCCACGTCCTTCAATGTCATGACCTGTTCCATGGCCATGCCCAACCATGTCCTGTGACATCTTGACACGTCCTGAAATGTGCCTGTGACGTCCTAGCACGTCCAGACCCGTGCCATGGCCACACACTGCTATGTCCTACAACGTCCTGACATGTCTTGGCCCTTGCCATGCCCATGTCATGCAATATCCTAACATATGCTGACCCGTGCCATGCCTATGTCCTCCGACATCCTGACCCATGCCATGGCCACATCCTGCGATGTCTTGAAACATCATGAAATATGCCATGGCCATGTTCTCGCACATACTAACATATGCCATGCCCATGTCCTTCTATGTCCTGTGACGTCCTGACACATGCCATGGCCATGTACTGCGACTTCCTTACCCGTCCTATGGCCAAGACCTACCATGTCTTGTGATGTCCTGACACATCCTGAAATGTGCCATGGCCTTGTCCTAACATGTCCTGACATGTGCCATACTCACATGCTGACATGTCCTGTGGTATCCTAGCATGTCCTGTGACATCCTAACACCTGCCATGGCCATGTCCTGACCCGCACCATGCCTATGTCATGCCATGTCTTTCGGTGTTCTGACACGTTATGTCGCCGCATCCTGCAATGTCCTTACACATCCTGACATTTCTTGAACTGTTCCATGGCCATGCCCTCACATCTCTTACGCTGTCCTGCACGTGCCATTGTCATGTCCTACAATGTTCTAAACTATGCGATGCCCATGTCCTGCCATGTCCTGCAAGGTCCTGACATGTGCCATGGCCATGTCCTGCGACGTCTTAAAATAAATTTGAAGTGTGTCGACTGGCCTTGTCTTCATGAGAGGCACCATCAAGATCGGGTTAGGGTTTAGGGTCATGACAAGTTGGTATCAGAGCCTAGGTTACATAGGTCTAACGAGTCTGATGAGTTGGTATTTTACCAACTCATCTTGTGTTTAAATCAATACTTTTGCTATGTTTGAGCAATAAAATCATGTATTTTATGCCATTTACTTCTATTTTACAGGTTGTATGTGATTTAGACGTAATAGTGAAGAAACCAAGTGAAAAATAGTCAAAAAGAAGCTAAAATGGGAAAATGAAGTCTGCCCAGTTTTTACTCTATGCAATCGCAATGAAAGGAGTGCGAAAGATAAGCATCGCAAATGCGAAGATAAACTTCACAAATGCAAAGTCAATAGGAAAAGTCAAGCATCGCAAATGTGAAGTCAATTGAAGTAGTCAACCTTCGCAAATGCGAAGAGGACTTCGCAAATGCGAACCTGGGCAATCTGGGCATGGGTCGCAATTGCGACCATATGTTCGCAATTGCGAAGGTAGGGCTTCACTTCTGGGCAATATTGGAATTTCACAAATCTGGACCCCAAATCATTTTTATACTCGTCCAAACAGACTTTGGCATATCTTTGGCTTATTTTCAGTCTCCATAGACTAGAGAGAACAAGTTTGGAGGCTAGGGTTTTGCACACACACTTGGGTCTTGAAGATTAAAGCATGTGGTTAAGGATTTCTTACCCATTTATGTTTATTTCTTCATTTCCTTGATTTTTATTGTATATCTAATTGTGTATTATTTATTTCCAACACTTGAATCTTGTTATGGGAATATTCATATTTAAAGTGTGGATTAAATACCTTGTTGTGCTTATGTATTGAATGATTTTTATATATTAATGAATTGAGTTATTGTTATTTTAATTATTCTTGTTCTTTAATGTTTCCAAAGGGATTAGCTAACCCTAGGACTCGCCCATTAACTCCGAATTAATTTTGGGAAAGATAATTTGGGGTTGGGAAAGATTAATTAACAAGAACTTGAGGCGTTAACCCTCATTTTATAGATTCGACCTAGGGATAGGATTGAACTACTTGTAGCCTATCGGGTGTTCTTGATCTTCTAATTGTGATTAGGGATAATTCAATTAGGAAGTCTTGTTAGTCTTCCAAAGGAGCTAATTAAGAATTATTATCCGTGGCTAATTAACATAAACTCGCTCATATTCGTAAAATCGTGAAATACATTGGATCGTTACTTGAGTGTAATTCCCGATGCATTCATACTTGTAGCCATTGATCATTTTATTTGCTTTCTAGGTTAGTTTACATTTTTACAATTTAGATATAAACATTTTCCAAAACCCAAAATCTTAAGTGTTTGGCTTAGCGCGACTAGCGATAATTTTCTTGCATTCCTAACCGCCTACATATTGTTCTCTGTGGGATTCGACCCCGACTCATAGTTGGGTAAATATATTACATACGACCGTGTCTATTACTTTTTATTAGTAGAATTGGACGTCACCAAAAATGGCGCCGTTGCCGGGGAACAATTTGTCGTAATTTAGGATGTTTGATAAATAAGCAGAAGTGATGTGGTCCAAACTTGTGAATATTTGTGTAATTATATTTCTTACCTTGGTGTATTTTTCTTGTTTGTTTCTTGTTTATTTTCTTAGTTTTATTTTTATAAATAAAATGGGTTGGATGGTAGTTGTTCATATTTTGATGATCCTTGTCCTTATTGTGGAGGACCACACTCGTGGCAAAATTGTTTAAATTCTCCGGGGGTGGATTGTGCGCACAATTCCAAACCCATGAGTGGAGTATTTGTGATAAGTGTGGTTTCCAAAATGGTCATTGGGATGATTGTGCTTATTTGTTATTCCCTTCCCCAAGCCCATACTATGATGGTTCTACTTGTTTTGATGAGAATTATAGGGCTTTGGAGATGGAAGAATTTGAGCATGGCCAAAATGGAGAGTTCAAGCACATGTTGGAGTGTTTACTTGAAGAAGGAAACAAGGAAGAAAATGCCTTGGAACATCTTTTGGAGGCTAGTCTCCGAAATGGTTTAGCACTTGAAAGGTTACACTCACAAATGGATGAAATGATCAAAGCCTCGGAAGTCAAAAAGCCTCGGAAATGAATGAAAACCAATAATCCTCCTTGGACATTGAAAATGAAAATCCTTCCTTTGAATTTGATCAAAACCAAGAAGAACTCTCAAATGCTCAAAATGAGAGAATAATGCTCATGTTGGAGAGCATTCTTGAAAATGAGGAGAAGCATAACTTTGCACTCAAGGACTTGAATCAAGGCGTGAATCACAATGATGAACACATCCGTACTTTGGAAGATCAAATGCAAATTTTGGTTGAGGCTCACTATGCCCAAAAAATTTTTGTGTGCGGATAAAAGCCAAGAAGAGTCCAACTCCGAGGAAGAAAGTGAGCTTTACCTTGAGGAGTCAAGAATTGAACAACCGCCAACCAACTCAATGGGTGTTGTTGATGCCTACAAAAATATGGAATTGGAGTCAACCGGTGTAAATGCAAATGTGGTTCAAGTTGACTCTAATCCGGGGGAAGAAGTGGATGTCAACATAGAAAAATTGCAAAGTGAAGGGTTGAAGTCACATTCCAAGCATTTTTCAATGTTGGAATTGTGTAGTGATACGGGAGTTGAACTACACGAGTCAATGGTGGATTGCGAGGAAGAAAGACAACAACCATTCATTTTACAAGTTTGAGAAAGCAAGAAAACAAAATGACATTCCTCATTTGAGAGCCAAGAAGTGCAAAATGAAGACTTTAAGCATTGGCTCGAGCATAAACTTACCACCCCCCATCGCTCGTGGTCACAAGCTTGATTCCAAGCTAGGGGCCCAATTCATATCATCCAAGTGGCGAGAAAAATGGTAATGTTGTTTGCGTTGTGCCACGACGTTAAATGCGGCGCTTGGTGGGAGGCAACCCATTGTTTTTTAAAATGTTTGTCATTTTTGAAATTTTCTTTTTTAGAATACCTTAGAATACTATGTTGAACTAATCTGCCAAGTTTGAGATTTTTTCGAGTTGATTTGAGCAGGTCGGGATGACCCGGAGAGGCCAAACCAATAGCTGTAGGAAAATGCAGGGCCAAGTTTTGCAATTGCGAAAAACTGTTCGCATTTGCGAACTACACCAAACCACAATTCCCATCAATTGTTCACAATTGCGAACCGTGCAGGAAAAAGTGACCTTCACAATTGCGAAGGTCTGTCGCAATTGCGACTTCTGAGGGTCAAAAATAGGTCGAAAGACCATTTTTGAACCAAAATTAATTAAAACACTAGGTAAGGCTCTCAAGTTCATCTTCCTCACTCTCATCACTGAACATCCTTCAATTCTCACTCCTCATTGCAAATAATCAGGTATGAAAGCTTAATCCCACCACTCCTTCTTCCTCTTCTTAATCTTCTCTTTTATTTTCTTGTTGGGCTATAACCTAGGGCTCTAATGGAAGCCACCCCTTTCCCCCAAAATTGTTAAAATTGTTTTCTTTAAAACATATGATTTCTGGGTGAGGCTTGGTTGAGAGTGTGTGCATTTGTGGTTGCGAAGAAATTTAGGGAAGTCTGAGTACCCAAATACTTGTCAAATGGAAGAAAAATTGTATGCTTTTGATATGTTCGATGTAAGGACCGAATGAAATTCTAGGCCAAACCATCCACATTTTTGATTCATGGTGGTTTATGAAGTTTGATGCCTGAGTTATGCTTGATTAATGATTGGGTTAGTGAAAAATAGCTGGGATTGAAAATTTCTAGGGTTTAAGCTCTGTTCTCTGAAAAAAGTGAAGCCGGGACGATGGGTTCGCAATTGCAAACACTTTTTCGCATTTGCGACTTCGCAATTGCGAGAAAGTGATCGCAATTGCGAAAACCTCTGCATCATTGTTCTTCGCAATTGCGAAGATTTTGTCGCAATCTCCAGATGTGAAGGACCTCACATTTGCGATGGTCCATTCACCTTTGCGAGCTTTGCAATTGCAAAGCTCATGCCGCAATTGTGACTATGCAGCTGTGTAAAAGGGACTTAGACAAGATTTTTGATTCATTTCCAAAATTTTCAAAACCTAAACCTCAAGAGGCGATTTTCCAATGGCCATTTCATTCCCAAATTATAGGTAAATGATTCTTAACTCATTTTTTTTAATATTTCACATCTTATAACAAGATTTTGACCTAGAATCTAGGATTTTTATGGAATGCCATGCTGAGCTGATCTCGAAGAAGTTACTCCCGGAGAGTGGTATAGAGATGGAAAATGTCCAGGAATGCCTTCCAGAATTCCATCAAAGGCTGGTAACAATGGGATGGAACTGTTTTGCTCCCAAACCTTGTCGTCCAAATGAACAATGGGTGAGGGAGGTTTTCGCAAATCTCCCGGCTATTAGGTTGAAGAAGCCACAGAAGAGAATTCGAGGCAAGGTGGTGTGATTCGGGGCTGAAGATATCAATGCTTTCTATCACTTGCAAAACCATGACATGGGTCCATTCAAAGAGAAATATTGTGCTTCAGGAGAGTGGCTAGTGTCAAAACTACGTTCGGGTGCAGATCTTCCATGGGCAGCTGAAAAGAGGGGGATCACCTCAAAAGAATTAACCGCGGAGGAAAAGATATGGCTGGCCATTATATGCAGTCGCATCTCCCCGGTGTCAAACATTTGGAACATCCCTGTTACTCGAGCTCAAATGATAGCTTGCATTCTTGATGACATCCAGATAAATGTGGGCGAGATCTTCATCAATGAACTGAGAGAGTACCGGATTCAAAATGGCCCTTCTTTGATATTTCCATCACTCATCACCGAGTTGTGCCAACTGGCTGGAGTGGAAGAAGCTCCAGGGGACAATTGGGTAGATCCGGGGAAGCCTATACATCCTTTGAAGAAAAGAGGAGAGGGTGGAGCAGTGAAGAGCAAAAAGAGGAAGCTGGGCTCTTCTTCTCAGGTTGATCCGAGTAGTTAGTTGTCATCCTCTGCAGCAGGACCATTTGCTATGCTTGGCGAGGAGATGTGAGTGATTTGCGAGCTAGTGGCTGGTCTTCCCCAGGGACCTGGGGAGACATCTGAGGGACCTACCTATGTCTCAAAGAAAGACTTTCAGAAGTACATTGAAGATCAAAAGAAGCAGGGAGATCACCTCAAAGCACTAGATAAAGCGTACACTAAGCTGGCCAAAAGGCATGTTACATTGAGCACCTCACTGGACAACCTGGAGAAGTCCCACACCCAAATGGTCAAAAGGGAGAAGAAATGAGATAAATTCTTCACTCGCATGTGGAAGGGTGTCAAGGGGCTATGGAAGGTCCTCAAGCCTCAGGACCTATTACCATCGAGCAGGGCGGTGGAGGATGATGAGATTCCGGTTGAGTGGCCCGAGGAGGAACGAGATGAGGATGATTCAGACTCAGATAGCGAGGAGAGCAGTTGATGCAGTATTCAGGGAGCACTGTCCTTCATTTTTACTCTATCATGTTCTGTTGCATTGGGGACAATGCAACATCTTTGGTTGGGGGTGGCTTCTTGTATAACTGTTGTTTTGGCGGATTGGTATAGTAGTTATTTTCATGGTGTTTTTAGTATATTTTCATGTCATGTGTTATATTAGTTTGTTTATCTGTGTTTGTTTTCATGTTGTTATTAGTATATTTTCATGTGATATGTGATATTAGTATATTTAGTTACTTAATTTTTATTAGCTTCTTAATTTTTGTTTATATATAGTATGTTATATGATAGTGGCAATATCCTTGGTTTTCTTTATACCACGGTTCTTTTTCCAAGGATGCCAATTTTCTTCTTGAACCGGGTAATTTTTTGTTGACTTTTCCCGATGATGGATAGATTGACAACTTTCTTAAGGGAATTAGTCTTGTAATTAGGAGTAGCTTTTGTTAAAACTAGAAAAATAAATGGTTTGAGTTAGGATTTGTGTCCATTGGCCTAGTTGTGGCTTGCTTGGTACCAACATAATTTAAACCTCGGCATATGAATTTTTAGTTGTTGAAAAAGAAAAATGATTGAAGTAAAGATGTCATGACTTTTAGACTCAATTTTTGGCTCTTTAACTCACTAAATAGCTTCCTTTATGCTATATGTGACCTCTTTGAATCATTTGTTTCAATTGGATTTTGGATTTGTATTCCACTTGAGTTTTCATGTGCCATGTGTGGTGAGATTTATTTGTGAGTTCTTTTGTAGTACTTGTGGTCTAGAACTTGCCCGGAATGTGCTTCAAGGCGAAATCATAGACTAACTTGGTTTGAAAAATGATATTAGGCCTTCCTTGGACCGCTAGCATGCCTTAAAAATTCCTACCCTTAAATATTTTCCCTAGTCAACCCATTTTGAGCCTTTAACCTTATTCTTTGGCAACCATATTACAAGCTTAAATCCTTTGTTCTTAATTGATCTAGCTTTTGGCACCCTACCTCCCTAAGTACTTTGAAAGTATAAGCATAGGCTAAAAGCCTAAGTTTGGGGGTGAAGGTTGGAAAAATTGTGATATGAAAGTTGCTTGAAAATGGTGGAAGGTAGAAAAAAAATGAAACCTTCATGGTTTTCAAAAAAGGATAAAAGAAAAGGAAAGAAAAGGAAAAAAATATATATATAGAATAAAGTGATAAGAAATTGTGAAAAAGGGAAGACTAGGTGTGAAATGAAAAAGCGAAGAAAGGATGGAAAATACTTTTGAAGGAAGGAGGCTTTAATTGTAAATATTGTAGTGCTTTGGGAGGTTTTGAGTCACTTTAACCGAAATTTTGCCTTACTTTAACCAAAAGCCTAAACTACAACCCTTAAGTCCTAATTGATTTTGAACCAAGTTGTCTACATTAGTGGAGGAATACATGAAGGGCAAGCCTATGGTACTACTTGTATGCATTTGAACATCTTTTTGAGAGAGAGTGAATTATTTCCATTTGATATCCCATTTTTGTTTGAAATTAAGATTCATGAGTGTGGGATTCTCTCTTAAATGTGAGGGCACATGAGATTTGAGTTGTGAATTTAATCCCATTTTCAATTGGAAAGAATGACCAAAGAAAGTTGATTGTGATAGAGAGGCAAATTTTGAAGCTTTAGTGTCATGACTTGATTGTTACTTTGATTTGCATTAGTGGTTGAGCACTTGAAGTATAATGAAGTTTATGTGAAGTGCTTGATAATTCATATGCCTTGGAGTAATTGTTGGTACCAATCGAAGTCATGCATTTGTGCTTAAAGTAGACTTTCTTTTTGGCTTGGCATTATGTAGATGCATTGTTGAGTTAACCACTTGGGAAGAGATTTTGTTGCTTGTGTTGCTTGAGGACAAGCAATAGTTCAAGTTTGGGGGTGTGATGAGTTGGTATTTTACCAACTCATCTTGTCTTTAAATCAATACTTTTGCTATGTTTGAGCAATAAAATCATGTATTTGATGCTATTTACTTCTACTTTACAGGTTTTATGTGATTTAGAAGTAATAGTGAAGAAACCAAGTGAAAACAAGTCAAAAGGAGCCGAAAATGAGGGAAAATCTGGGCAGTGGCCTCAGTGGTTGCAAATGCGACAAAGCCTTCGCAATTGCAAAGTCAACAGAAGAAGTCAAGCATCGCAAATGCGAAGATAAACTTCACAAATGCAAAGTCAATAGGAAAAGTCAAGCATCGCAAATGTGAAGTCAATTGAAGTAGTCAACCTTCGCAAATGCGAAGAGGACTTCGCAAATGCGAACCTGGGCAAGCTGGGCATAGTTCGCAATTGCGATCATATGTTCGCAATTGCGAAGATCGGGCTTCAGTTCTGGGCAATATTGGAATTTTTATACTCGTCCAAACAGACATTGTAGGCATCTCTCTGCATCTCTCATTATTTTCTTCACTTTTGGAACATCTTTTTACTCTTTGGCTTAGAGAGAACAAGTTTGGAGGCTAGGGTTTTGCACACACACTTGGGTTTTGAAGATTAAAGCTTGTGGTTAAGGATTTCTTACCCATTTATGTTTATTTCTTCATTTCCTTGCTTTGTATTGTATATCTAAGTGTGTAGTATTTATTTCCAACACTTGAATCTTGTTTATGGGAATATTCATATTTAAAGTGTGGATTAAATACCTTGTTGTGCTTATGTATTGAATGATTTTTATATATTTATGAAGTGAGTTATTGTTATTTTAATTATTCTTGTTCTTTAATGTTTCCAAAGGGATTAGCTAACCCTAGGACTCGCCCATTAACTCCGAATTAATTTTGGGAAAGATAATTTGGGGTTGGGAAAGATTAATTAACAAGAACTTGAGGCGTTAACCCTCATTTTATAGATTCGACCTAGGGATAGGATTGAACTACTTGTAGCCTATCGGGTGTGCTTAATCTTCTAATTGTGATTAGGGATAATTCAATTAGGAAGTCTTGTTAGTCTTCGGAAGAATCTAATTAAGAATTATTATCCGTGGCTAATTAACATAAACTCGCTCATATTTGTAAAATCGTGAAATACATTGGATCGTTACTTGAGTGTAATTCCCGATGCATTCACACTTGTAGCCATGATCATTTTATGTTCTTTCTAGGTTAGTTTACATTTCCGCATTTAGATATAGAAATCTTTACAACCCAAAATCTTAAGTGATTGGCTTAGCGCGGCTAGCGATAATTTTCTTGCATTCCTAATCGCCTACACATTGTTCTCTATGGGATTCGATCCCGACTCATAGTTGGTTTAATTATATTGTGTACGACCGTGTCTATTGCTTTTTAGCGGTAGAATGGGACGTCACCAAAAATGGCGCCGTTGCCGGGGAACAATTTAGGGTAATTTAGGTTGTTTGAGAAGTAAGAAAAAGTGCTTTGGTCCAAACTTGTGAATATTTGTTTAATTAGTTTTCTTACCTTGGGTCTATTTTTATTGTTTGTTTCTTGTATATTTTCATATCTTTGAAAAAATGGCATCATATAATGATAATTCTTTTCCCGAAGTTACGGATCCATTTTGCCGACTTCCCTTACCTACATTGTTCCATCGACCAGAGGCTGTTCACCTTGGAGACCTGATGCGCTTATGAGTACGACCGGGCATGGACGGCACTCGGTCCTCCGAATTTTCAAGGGCCGCTAGGGGCGTACCAGAGACAATGCGATGTGCGGTGCTCTTCCCAGCGAGTGGACCCTACCTCTAACTGAGTCGTTTCCAAGGTAGGTATTAAATAGAAAATATAACTCTTCCCGAGACCCCCACCAGCGTCTCCAAACTTCCTAACATTGTCGTCAACCACCACGTCCCGGTTCAAGAATTTTAACTCGATTCCTTTTTGAGTACGCGCGAAATGCGCTATCTATCAGGGTTCGCCCGACCCTTAAGATCGAGCAAAGAGGGGCAGCTGTGAGCACGTGATTTTTGCCCTATACGAGAATTACTCCCAAAACGTCAAAAATAAAAGAGTCTTGTGATTGTTTGCAATATTTGCGGGCTTTGATATTAATTTTCTTGTTATTTGTATTTGTGTGTGCATGCTTATGTGATTAAATTAATAAAAAATACAAAAATATATGTAATAGCATTTAAAACTTAATCACAAAAATTTCTGAGTGGATTGGTAAATTACCTATTTTTACGAAATGGAAAAATCAAAAATATATAATAATATACATATTTTCATTCGATTTTGTTGTCATTATAGGATTTTATGTTTATTTGTTAATTGTGTATTGATTGATGTTCAGCATTAATATTCCTATAGTTTTATTTTTAATGGTTACAAATTAATTAGAAGTTTGTGTTGATTATAAAGAAGGAAAAGAAGAGGACTTGGGCCCCTAAATCCGGAGCCCAAACAAAAACAACCAGCCCAATCCAATCAATACCATCTCACCCGGTTCGACCCACTCTTACTAAGACCAAACGACGTCGTTCTGTTTTAAGTAAAGAGATCCAAGCCGTCGATCGGCGTTGATCTGATGGATCACATTAATTGCCCCATTATTTGATCCTGGCCGTTGGATTCTCATCATCCAACGGCCGAGATTAAAACATTAATTTTAAACATGCCAAAGAACCCCCCAATACCCCCATACCCGTTCATTCTCTCCCAGACCCCTTCTCGTCTCTCTCAGAGACGATAAAACGCCGCCGCCTTACGCTGCCGTCCTCCGCCGGCCTGAAATCGCCTACGGCGGCGGACGGTGGCCAATCCCAACCAAATTAACACCGTAGAACCTCCTAGTCCCCCTCTATACGAATCCATCCTTCATTTACCTCGAATCACTCCGGAACTCCTCGAATCTTCATTTGAAGATTCGAGTCAAACTCGAACTAACGCCAAACCACCCCAAACTCACCCCAAACCCTCCCATGACCTCCCTCATACCCCCACCGGCCTTGGTTTAGCTCGAATCTTACCAGGATTGTAAAAGCCCCAAATCTCGGCCATGAACCCTAGATGCCGATTTCTTCCCAATTGAGGTCTAATAGACCTTAGTTGGGATGTTTTCCTTGTTGAAAACATCTCAATTAAGGTCCATTGGCCTCAAAAACAAAAAGTCCAAGTCCGAGTTGAATCCAAGATGGGTCCGAGGTCCGTTCAAGTGCGGATTTTCTCCTTACATGGTATTTCTTTTTCTTTCTTCATATTTTAGTGTGTTAATGATGTGAATTTTTTATCCTTTGTTTCTTCTTTTAGTTTTCTGTTTTTCTTCATCTCCAGTAGACCTTTTATCCGGTCGATTCCCATCTCTATCTGTGTTAATTCGATGCTAATTGCTTTGTATGCATAGTTTATTTAACGTCGTCAACGAGTTAACTCGTTTGTATGATTGTTCATTTAATTGTCTGCCCGTATGCAATTCACAAGTCTAGGGCCTGTTATTTGCTTGATTCTGGATTAGGAGTTAATTGGATATAGTTGTTAGGATTTGAATTAGCTGACTAGGAAATTAGATGTTAGCATTTTAAAGTATTTTTAATGCCCTGCACATGAAGCTGAGCAGTGGAGCCTGCTGTTACAGCAGGGCACTTAGCCATGTCTGGACAGAGGCCATTGTTTAATTAATAAGACCCATACATGGACAATGGATAGTGGGGAGTTCAGGGAGCAATAGGGTCTGGGCAGAGATAGGAATGGGCAGGGGTATTAGTTTAGTTAGGGGCACCATTAGGAGCTGGATTAAAAAGCTATATATATAGGCTTAGACACTGGATTTTGAGGGGGAGAATTCTGAAACATACACAGATTTCATATACAAACATACATACACAGACTTGAGGGAGATATTTTGAGAGAAAAGTAAGGAAGAAAACATTGTGCTTCTTCTCTGGCTCACTGTTTCATGTAATCCTTAAGTCTTTTGAGTTAAATCTTGATACGGCATTAGTTTGTTGGAGTCTTTGAAGCAATCGTCAAGTGTTTTGGAAGTTAAAACAGGGCTGTTGGGACCTTTTTGGTGTTACTCTTAAACCCCTGGACACTGTTTTATTAAGCTTGGACTGGGTCTTGCATTGGTTTATTGCATTTTCTGTCTCTGGACTTGTTGTTGGGTGTCTGGTTGCTGAGTGTTGTGGTGTTTGGCTACTGCTGTGGGTTGTGTCTGTTGTTGTGGTTTGTTTGGTCCTGTTGCTGCTGTTGGTATTGTGGTTGTTGTTGTATCTCACTGCTGCTGCAACTGACCTCTCCTCTTTGTAATGTTGCTGCTGTTGGTATTGTGGTTGTTGTTGTATCTCACTACTGCTACAACTGACCTCTCCTCTTTGTAATTGCCAGGTACACGATTCTGTAACCCTTTTTGTTGAAGTAAAGAAATGGAATGAAACAAGAGATTGAAGCATTATGTTATTTATTTTACAGTTCTTCTACATTGATATTTGTATGTTTGATCATCTGGTTCAGTGTGGTGTGGTTGTTTTCATATGGATTACCTAGATTACTGCTTTATAGATTATTGCTTTATAATTGAATTACGGACTATGAGGCAAAGACTAGACCAAATATGAATTAATAGTAATAGTTGTAGTTTATGGTCCTCTCGATAGTTAGCCTTCATGATTGTGGTGGTCTGTTTTTAACTTAATCTCTTATGTTGGATTGTTTAGCGTTGGGATAAGTTTAAACCTTAATATGTGTTCTTATGATTAGCTTATTATTTCACGTTAAATTCAACTTGTTGTTGAATTCTTGAGGTACTTAGTTAAAGGTGATTAGGTTCTAAAGGCTATTTCAACAAATCATGTGAATTGACATACTACTGAAGAATCTGTAATTTTAGTTAATAGAACTTCAGTCCCGTTGTTTCTTTGTAGCTTTAATAGCTCCGATATTGCATTTGAATTCTGGAAATACCACTTTGTTCATTGAATAAAATTCTACCGTAAATGGAATATGTGCAAAAGTTGAAATAGGATAAATGAATCTTGTTAGTTTCAACAATTTTCCATGTAATGGTGACTCTCACGAGATCCAAGTAGCATTGGGCCTGTCGGTGGCCCAAACATTTTTCAATTAACCATCATTTCACCCAATATGGGTCCGCCGGTCATTAGGTTTAAACTTGATGTTAAATACGGGCAAATTCGAACTCCATCAGATACCCCTCGTGACTTAGTTTAGAAATGCTCTAATTAGAACAAATCGAGGTGCAAAATACTAAATAAAAATGATAAATGCATGGCCCTCATTTAAGTAATCTTGTTTATTCTTAGAATTCGAGGCGTGACAATAGGTTAAAATGGTACTAAGCCGGTTAATGTTTAATTGGTAAACTAAGGTAATTTTTCTTAGTAACATTTATTAGGACTTTCTTTCCTTTTGATACAAAAACAAAGCAATAGAAAATTTAGTTATGCTAGGTATGACCTTAAATAATAACGAGACGAGCCTCGCCAAATGAAAATACACAATTGCGGGGCCCTCAAATTAGTTGTTATAAAAAACTTAGACTTGGAAGGACCGTTTAGTGAATTTCACGGTCCTTTCCCAAAGTTAATAAGGACGATAGACTCTTTAGGCACGATTTGTAAGTAAATTACTTTCCTAAATACGGGTGCGCATTTATGCGACCCAAATCTTACTCTCGGCGAAACTGAAATACATTAAAGTCACAGGCGTACTGGTTGCGGTGTGACTCGAAATGTGTTTTCGTGACGTCGCAATTCTTCTAAAAAATAAAAGCGGAGCATTAAAAATACATAGTTAAAATATATAAAGAAATCAGATAAAAGCAAAAAGTGCAGTTGAGCGACCGTGCTAAAACCACAGAATCCGGGAGTGCCTAACACCTTCTCCCGGGTTAACAGAGTTCCTTATCCAGTTTTTAGTTTCGCAGACTATATTACAAAGTCATAAATTTCCTCGGTTCGGGATCAAACCGGTGACTTGGGACACCATTATTTTCCCAAGTGGCGACTCCGAATTTAATAAATTGATCCCGTCTCGATTGTCCTTTAATTGGAAAAACTCCCTTGCGCTCTCGCGGGTGCGGAAAAAGGAGGTGTGACAGCTCTGGCGACTCTGCTGGGGACTAATTTAACCCAGAACTTCGGTTCAGGGTTTAAGAATTCGAGCTCGGTTAAATTGTTATTTTTGCCTATATCTGATTTTATTACATGTTTAATTAATGTGCTACATGTCTACCGCTTTGATACTAGTTGCACTGTATATACAAACTGCTATATGTTTACCGCTTTGATATTGCGTGAACTGTATATAAAACTGTGCCGAAAACCCGTCTCTTCTTACCCCCGGGGATGTGCTTACTGGTTGAGACTCCCCTTTCTGTTAGTGTCAATACCAAAAATAAGAAAAGAGGCAGGATAAGTTACAAAGCCGGACGATCCCGCGGGTCCTCGGTACGTAGCTCCCTCCTCAAATCCGAGTTGTCTGCTCGGGTACACGGTCTAGTACCATTGAAAAGCATCGGGATATTGAGCCTAGATTTAGGACGTTTATTTGCATCATATCCGACTTAGGGGACTCAACACAGGGGTTGGGTCCGTCTAGGACAGGCAACCCGAAATGAAAGACCATCTTGCCATATCATATTTGTTGTGAGCATTTATTTAGACTGGCATGCTGACCGGGTTCTTTTAAATACGTGAAGAAAAACGAAAAACAAAAGGAAATAGTATGGGGAAATAAATATTTTTCAGAAAATAAAATACAAAAAATGTGTTTTACCAACAAGTCAATAAATTTAGTTTGCCGATAAAAAACGACAGAAGGTTGACTTTGCCAACAAAATGGTTTTCTTGACAAAATGTGTTTTCTTTAAAATAGTTGTTTTGACGGACCGAACTACGCGGGTTTGATTCTCACCGGGTGTGAGATACGTAGGCAGCCTTTAACGGGTCCAACTTCCCTATGTTTCAAAATAAGTTTTTAAAAGAAGAAATAATGACGGAATGCCAGGATGTTTAACTTTGCCTCAACGACCCCCTTTTCATCAGTCTTAAATATTTTGACCGGTCAATTCCTGTGGCCCGTTTCGTTTTTTTTAAGAAAAAGATAGTTTTGTTTGGGTGAAATAAAGATTTCTTTCATCTAAAAATTACCTTAAATAAATGTGCAGAATGAGCACGAGTGAGAATACAACCGAAGCTATCATAAACAAGGTCCCCTTAAGTTTGCATAGGTGGTGGAGCGACTTGGGCGAGCAAGGACAAGACGCAGTTAGTGGGGCTACTAAATATTCCCCCGAGAGGAGACATCATACGAGCCTTGATCTCATTCTGGGATCCAGCACACAATGTGTTCCATTTTTCAGACTTTGAACTCACACCAACATTAGAAGAATTGGCCGGATATATCGGAAGACCCAAAGTCCCTATGGGGGAACAATATCTCATTGCGCCAAGGGTAGTGACAGTACATAGGTTTTTGGATACTGTGAAAATCCGCAGAACTGTACACAACCCAGACTTATCAGAAGGGTTCTGCACTTTAGCATTTCTATATGATAAATATGGTCATTACGGGGGTTTCAACAAACACAAAAGCAAAATCTGCAGTGGAGACAACCAGTTAAAATGGGAAGAGCATAGACGCATCGCATTCATGATAGCTTTCCTGGGTTCATTAATATTTCCCAGAAAGGACGGGAATATCAACATACATGTGGCAGGGGTCGTCAGCACTTTGATGAAACAAAACAATAGTACTTTGGCTCCCATGATAATATCAGATATCTCTCGTGCACTCACTATCTGCAAAGCTGGAGGGGTCTTCTTTGAAGCTTGCAATGTACTGCTCCAAATGTGGATGATCGATCACTTATGTCGTCGTCCGCAGTTTATGAGGTATAGTTTACCGGAGAAAACCTGTATAGAAGAATTCCCTACGAGGGTCGAGGGACATGATTTGCCAGAGGGGATTAGCGGATGGATACGACTTTTGCGTTTGATTCCGGCCAGTAAGATAGAATGGACATTTGGCTGGCTACCCGTGGAAGAAGTCATATATGCATCGGCCACGGAATCATATTTGTTGCTAATGGGCCTCAACAACATCCAGCCCTACGCACCAGGTCGAGTATTGAGACAGTTGGGACGATGCCAAATAATCCCAAAAGAAGAAGACCTCAGCCCACATGTGGTTGAAATTGGACCGGGAGGACAGTTCCCTGAAGCGTTGGTTCGAAAGATTTGGAGTGAATGTCAAACATTGAAGATAGACACTCGGGTGCGAGATCGAGCCCGGGGTGAAGTATCGTCGGAATACCCCGCATGGTATAGCAGAGATCTGGAGCATCAAAGGCCCACAAAAAGGCCCCACCTCAGGGAGTTTGCTGGAGCGTCACAAGAACAATGGGACTGGTTGGCCAGAGAAGAAGCTTACAGAACAAAGATTAGCAGGATAGAGCAACGGACCCAAGAGCTCCAATTTGAAATGGATGTGCAAGCTGTCGCCAACGAAGGAGATAAAAAGAAGTTGGCACAAGAAAATGACTTTTTGAGAGCTCAAATCCAGCAAATGAAAAGGGATGCTGACAGACAGTTGAGGAGTCGAGCAGACGAAAAATTGATAAAGGGTTTGAGAAGCCAAGTTGCCGATGTCCAAAGAGAATTGGAAGAGTCGAAAGCCCAAACAATGAGGATCCGTGCTAGCTGGAGAAAGGAGGCACATCAACATGCACTTCACCTACAACGGGTGGAAGAAGATTACACTGAGACCATCACTAGTCTAAGGGAGGCAAATGTTATCCTCAGGGAGCGGGTTTTCAAGCAAGCCCGAGATGCTAGAACAGACCTCGACCGTTGCCACAATTTGATGGCCCAACTGCAAGAACAAGTGGATAGGCTCCTAGACCAAGTCACCAACAATTCTCAAAGATTGGGGGCGAAAAACCAGCAGATAGAACAGCTACTCAGAGAAAGGAACATGATCAAGGACAGAATTGGGGAAATCGGGCATTATGTCACCATGAAGTGCTTAGCTTGTGAACAAATGCCCCGCACCGACCTTTTTGCTTCGGTTATGGGCTATGTTCATCAGATCATGAGAGAATTGAGGGGACTACACAAGGACCTCACACCAAGGCCCGCGGCAAGGCCGAATGATGCCTCGCGGGCCCCCAGGAATTTTAGAGCATTAGACTTTTGATTAAAAATATATTTTTGAAATATTGGGTCAAGCTAGTTGGCATTTTTATCTTTTTCGAGTCAAGCATTTCTTTTATTTTGCTTATTGTTGTAAGACATGTTTTGTAACTTTAAGGTTTTATTTGATATAAAAGTTACTGAATTTTGCCACAATCTTGTTATTTGAACTACGCTCGGTCTGATTCACGCAGGGACGTGATACGTAGGCAATCCACACAAGATTCGACCACCACTAAAAAAGAAAGGAAAAGAATACGAAGGTTAATAACAATAAGGCTTTCAAGGATAGTTGAAAAAGAGAAAAGAAAAAGAAGAAAAAAAGAAAAAGAGAAAAAGAGAAAAGCTGGAATGACGCATGTTATGAGTACATGTAGAAAGGGTTATTTGGTTAGGTGCATTGCATCCAACGTGCTATAACATATCCGTTAAACTCGGTAAACTAACAAGTTTGTCAATTTCCAGAAAAGTTTAGCAGTTGGTTTGACAGAATATACTGGCCAGCCATCATTACCGTACTAGATCTAAAGGGCCAATTACAGCAAGCATGTCTAGTTCCGGTAAAAGTCTCGAGGAAGAGAAATCGGAGATACAAATCATGAAAGAAGAGGTCGACCGGTTGAAACAGTAGATAACAGAGATGCACCTAGCATGGGCTAGGGGACAGTCTTCGCCAAACCGCCCTACTCTCGCATCAGCTCCAGAACATCCACCCCTTGACCCTTCGACAAGCGCCCCACTCTATCCATACTATCAAGGGAAAACCCTTATGTCACCCAAATTCCACCAACCAAACAAAATCCTCCTCCGATCACCCCTGTTTTTGTGGCACCCCCACCTGCTACTCTACAAAAGTCGTCCGGTGAGCCGCATGTTCAAATCCATGACAATTCTTACTATCCTCCCGAGCCTACCTTTAGGGCTCCTGAACCGCATCCACACACCCCTCACTGGGATAATCCGGCAGAACCGGAAAAGCACTTCCAAAGTTCAGAACATGAGGAAGTTATTAGAAAAGTTAAAAGCCTAGAGCAGTCCTTCAGGAATATACACGGTTTGGGCAACCAGGTCAGTGTCGCTTACAAGGATCTGTGTCCATTCCCGGATGTCCAATTGCCAGCCGGGTTCAAAATGCCCAAGTTTGACTTATACGAGGGGCATGGTGATCCGGTGGCCCATCTTCGAGGGTTTTGTAGTAAAATGCGAGGAGCCGGAGGACGAGACGAGATTCTGATAGCTTACTTCGGTCAGAGTTTGGGGGGATCTGCACTGGAGTGGTACACTAGGCAGGATCCCAGCAGATGGTTTACGTGGGATGATTTGGCTCAAGCATTCATTGGCCAGTTCCAGTACAATCTTGAAATAGTCCCCGACCGCTTATCATTGCTAAAGTTAGAGAAGAAACCCGCCGAAAGTTTCAGAGAATTTGGTTTCCGCTGGAGGGAACAGGCAGCAAGGGTAGATCCGCCTATGAGAGAGAACGAGATGGTGGATTACTTCTTGCAGACACTGGAGCCAACCTATTTCGGACATCTGGTGACGTCCGTGGGAAAGTCATTCACTGAGGTGATAAAGATGGGGGCTATGATCGAGGAAGGCTTGAAAGCCAACAAGATTATGAGCTATTCAGCATTGAAAGCCACCACCCAAGCTATTCAAAGTGGTACCGGAGGAGTGCTTGGGAAAAAGAGGAAAGAAGAAGTCACGGCAGTCGAGTCCGGAACATGGTTCAGAAACAGAGGCCCCGCACCCCAGTATAACCCGCCACAGCCTCACCACCAAAATTACTTCCACAATCCATATAACCACCCGCAACATTACTATCCAGCACCTGATCCCCATTTTACTGTCCATCACGCTCAGTCATATTCCGCACCTCCCGTCCAGGCACCATGGCGTGCACCAAATCCACAGAACAATTACCCACCCCCAAGAGCCTATAGAAATCCCATGGGTGCGGGCTTTCACCCGAACCAAGCATTCAAGGGCGACAGGGCGCCAAGGCCAAAGACTTTCACTCCCTTAGGGGAGTCCTACACCAGTCTGTTCCACCGTTTGAAGCAAGTAGGGTTGCTGAATCCGGTTGAAGCTAAGCTACCAAACCCTCTTCCAAAGAATCTGGACCATTCAGTAAATTGCACATACTGCTCAGGATGTCCGGGACACGACACGGAAAGGTGTTGGAGGTTGAAAACAGCCATCCGGGAGCTCATCGACACTCGCAGGATTGAGGTCCAGACTCCAAGAGAGCCCAACATTAACCAAAATCCACTTCCAACTCATCATGAGACCAACATGATCGAGTTGGTACGGGTAGAAGAAGGAAAGGAGAAAACCTCTCAGACTGTAATGATGATCAAGTCTAGCGGGGTAGGAATGAGAAAGGGGCCGAGCCTTGATGAGTCATCCATTTGCAAGAAGGACGTACAAAGGGGGTTGGAAGCAGAAAAGGGAAGTGTGAACGAAGTACCGGTGAGGCCGGGGGAAGCAAAAATAGTTGTACCAGGGGTAGCAACCAAACCCGTCTTGACGGTAGCAGGCGTTCGAATGGATCCTTTCATCATCAAGCCAGCAATACAGTTGCCGATAACTGATAGCAGAGCTATTCCATGGAATTATGATCGGATCACGACAACCTACAAAGGAAAGGAAGTGAAAGAGGAAGTTTGCAAAGCGCAAGGTTTGACCCGCTCGGGGAGATGTTTTGCCCCTGCAGAATTGAGGAAGATCACTCCGGCAACTGACGAAGAGGCAGAAGAATTCCTGAAAAAGATGAAGCTGCATGATTATTCTGTTTTAGAACAGCTGAAGAAAACCCCTACGCAAATCTCATTGATGTCCTTGCTGATACATTCGAAGAACATCGGCAAGCTTTGATGAAAGTTTTGAATGAGGCCCATGTACCTGATAAAATCTCTGTGAGTCATTTGGAAAAGATCACCAATAGGATCTTCGAAGCGAATCGGATCACCTTCACCGATGATGAATTGCCCGAGGAAGGCACCGAGCACAACAAGGCTTTATACCTTACGGTAAAGTGTGAGGAGTCGGTGGTTACCAAAGTCCTTGTCGATAATGGGTCCAGTGCTAACATTTGTCCTCTCTCTACACTGGACAAGTTGAAAGTGGACATCGGCAGGATACGCAAGAACAGCATATGTGTTCGAGGGTTTGATGGAGGAGGCAAGGCGTCGGTCGGGGACATAGTGTTAATCTTGACAATTGGGCCGGTGGAGTTCACCATGGAATTCCAGGTGCTGGACATGGTAGTGTCATATAACCTTCTGATAGGGCGACCGTGGATCCATGCCGCAAGAGCAGTTCCATCCAGCCTACACCAACTCGTCAAGTTTGAGTGGGACCAACAGGAGATCGTCGTCCATGGAGAGAATGATCTACAACCGGGCACCATCGTCCCCTTTGTTGAGACGGAAGAAGATGTTGGGCCGTGGGTATACCAGATCTGCGATGTGGTATCCGCCAACCGAGTTCCAGAAGGGGAATGCATTCCCGATGACAGAATAATTACTGCAGACGTCATGGTGGCTCATGAAATGTTGAGACACGGTTTCATACCCGGCAAAGGTCTAGGTGCATCTCTTCAAGGAATCATACAACCGGTATCTGTGGTCGAGAAACGTGGGAACCTTCGGCTTGGGATTCAAGCCAACATCAGAGGACATCCAGCGAGCCAAGAGGAATAAGCAGAAGACATGGGTGCTCCCGAAGCTTGTTCCACGCCTTTCCCGATCTTTTGTCAGGTCCGGAGTAAGAGGACATCCGACGACAAAGGTTCCCAGTCCTATGGTTAGGCCAGACGAAGAGTTCTTAAGAAAGTTCGAGGACCTATTCGCAGATGTATGCATGCTAGAGGATGGCGAAGGATCCAGCCATGCCGAGATACAGTTTGTGGGATCGAAAGCAAAATTGAATAATTGGAAGGCTACTCCTCTCCCTGTCCGGAAGGAGTCTTGGTAGTTTGTTTTGGATTATTTTCTTTCGAAATTTTGTGTTGGGGTTGTCCCCGGAGTAAAATCCGTTTGTTTTAGTTCATTTTGATTTGAGTTTGCAAGTTTGTTTTTCCTTGTACCGTTCCCATTAATGAAATTTTGTTCCCTTCGTGTCTAATTTTGTTTATTTTCCTTCTTTTTTACTTTTCTGAACAGCTTTCTTTCAACTGATCTTAATGATATGGCGTGCTTAAAGATTAATCAACCCGGTCTAGAAAGTCAATCGGGTTTGGAAATAATAACGCATGAAATAAGAAGTGACGAGAGTGAATCGGAATACGGCGATGATGAAGCCGTAGAAGAAATTGGTGAAGAATTAAATCACTTCGAGGAAAAACCCAAACCAAATTTAAATGATACTGAGGCCGTTAATCTGGGGAACGCGGATGACGTCAAAGAAACCAGAATAAGTGTCCATATTGAACCCAATCTGAGAGAAGAGTTGATCAAAACACTCATGGAGTTTAAAGACATTTTCGCATGGTCGTACGACGACATGCCGGGACTCAGCACTGATCTAGTGGTTCATAAATTACCCACTGATCCAGCATATCCTCCCGTCAAGCAAAAACTGCGGAAATTCAAGACGGAGATGAGTGTGAAGATTAAGGAGGAAGTAACCAAGCAGTTGCAGGCGAAAGTCATTCGTGTCACTCGATACCCCGAATGGTTGGCTAATGTAGTACCGGTGCCAAAGAAAGACGGAAAGATCAGAGTATGTGTGGACTATCGCAACCTCAACAAAGCAAGTCCTAAGGATAATTTCCCGCTTCCCAATATCCATATCCTGATTGATAATTGCGCCGGACGCGAAATCGGATCCTTTGTGGACTGTTATGCGGGATATCATCAGATTTTGATGGATGAAGAGGACGCAGAAAAGACGGCTTTTATCACACCGTAGGGGACTTATTGCTACCGGGTGATGCCATTCGGTTTGAAGAACGCAGGGGCAACATACATGAGGGCGATGAATACGGTATTCCATGACATGATACACAAGGAGATTGAAGTGTACGTGGATGACGTGATCATAAAATCTAGACGTCAAGAAGACCATGTTGCCGACCTCAGGAAGTTCTTTCAAAGACTTCGAAGATATGATATCAAGCTCAATCCGGCCAAATGCGCATTCGGAGTTCCATCAGGAAAGTTGCTAGGATTCATCGTCAACCGACGGGGCATTGAGTTGGACCCATCCAAAATCAAGTCCATCCAGGAGCTACCCCCGCCAAAGAATAAAACAGAGGTAATGAGTCTGTTGGGAAGGTTAAATTACATCAGTAGGTTTATTGCTCAACTTACAGCAACTTGTGAACCCATATTCCGTCTGTTGAAGAAAGACGCCGCGATAGAATGGACGACAGAATGTCAGGAAGCGTTCGACCAAATCAAAGGGTATCTGTCAAACCCACCCGTACTAGTTCCGCCCTGAACCGGGTAGACCCCTGATTCTTTATCTGACGGTTTTGGAGAATTCGTTCGGCTGCGTACTGGGGCAGCACGATCTTACTGGCAGGAAGGAACGGGCCATTTACTACCTCGGTAAGAAATTCACGGTCCATGAGGTTAAGTACACTCATCTAGAAAAGACATGTTGCGCTTTGACTTGGGTAGCCCAAAAGTTGAAACATTATTTGTCTTCTTACACCACTTACCTTATTTCGCGTTTGGATCCGTTGAAGTATATTTTCCAGAAACCTATGCCTACAGGGAGGTTAGCAAAGTGGCAAATATTACTTACAGAGTTCGACATCATATACGTGACAAGGACGGCTATGAAAGCTCAAGCCCTAGCCGATCACTTAGCTGAGAATCCTGTCGATGACGGATACGAACCTTTGAGGACGTATTTTCCGGACGAAGAAGTACTGCAAATTGATGGGTTGGAATTAACCGAGGATCCGGGGTGGAAGCTTTTCTTCGACGGAGCGGCGAACGCAAAAGGAGTCGGAGTAGGGGCTGTGCTCATATCTGAAACAGGACATCATTATCCTGTTACTGCTCAATTGTGTTTTCATTGTACCAATAATATGGCTGAGTACGAGGCATGTATCTTGGGGTTGCGATTAGCGGTGGACATGGATGTACAGGACGTCTTGGTCTTGGGGGACTCGGACCGTCAGTGTTTGCATGATCTGACCAAGCGCTTTCGATCAGTAGAATTCAGGCACATCCCAAGGATGCATAATGAGGTTGCCGACGCTCTAGCTACTTTAGCGTCAATGCTACATCACCCGGACAAGGTTCGTGTCGATCCGTTACATATTCAGGTTCGGAATCAACATGCTTATTGTAATATGATAGAAGAAGAGATGGATGGTGAGCCATGGTTTCATGATGTCAAAGAGTACCTCGGGTTAGGAATATACCCAGAGCAGGCAACTGGAGATCAAAAGAGAGCTATTCGGCGGTTGGCGAACGGATTTTTCCTTAATGGAGGGGTACTGTACAAAAGAACCCCAGATTTGGGATTGTTAAGATGTATAGATGCGAGTCAAGCCACAACAGTGATGACAAATATACACTCGGGAGTTTGTGGACCACACATGAGCGGGTATGTATTGGCAAAGAAGATTCTTCGAGCAGGATATTACTGGCTCACTATGGAGCGTGATTGTATAAGTTTTGTGCGAAGATGCCATCAGTGTCAGATACACGGAGATTTGATTCATTCTCCACCGACTGAATTGCATACAATGTCAGCACCATGGCCGTTTGTCGCATGGGGTATGGATGTTATTGGACCTATAGAACCTGCGGCTTCCAATGGTCATAGGTTCATTCTGGTAACGATCGACTATTTTACCAAGTGGGTGGAGGCCAAAACATTCAAATCAGTGACCAAGAAGGCGGTGGTGGACTTCGTACATTCCCACATCATCTGTAGGTTTGGAATTCCAAAGATAATCATCACAGATAACGGTGCAAATCTTAACAGCGGATTGATGAAAGAGGTATGTCAACAGTTCAAGATTACACACCGAAATTCCACACCGTATCGTCCCAAAGCAAATGGTGCGGTTGAGGCAGCAAACAAGAATATAAAGAAGATATTGAGGAAGATGGTAGAAGGGTCTAAGCAATGGCATGAAAAGTTACCATTTGCACTGTTGGGTTATCGCACTACCGTCCGGACTTCGGTAGGTGCAACTCCTTACTTGTTGGTGTACGGGACTGAAGCAGTAATACCCGCAGAAGTTGAAATTCCATCCCTCCGAATTGTCGCTGAAGCCGAGATTGACGATGATGAGTGGGTCAAAACCCGATTAGAGCAATTGAGCTTGATCGATGAAAAGAGATTGACAGACGGTATGTCATGGCCAATTGTATCAAAAGAGAATGGCAAGAGCATATAACAAGAAGGTACGTCCCAGGAAATTTGAAGTGGGACAACATGTGTTGAAGAGAGTTCTACCACATCAGGCCGAAGCGAAAGGCAAGTTCGCTCCAAATTGGCAGGGACCGTTTGTTGTGACTAGGGTATTATCCAACGGCGCGCTATGTCTAACTGATATTGAGGGGAGATGCACTGATATGGCTATCAACTCCGATGCGGTCAAGAGATATTATGTGTAATTCTTTAATGTATTTGTCAACGATTGGTTTCGTTTGTGTGTATTTTGGCATTTTTCGGAGAATGAAATGACAGAGGCAATTTTTCTACTACCCAAACACTTTAACCTTTGTTTTCCCCTTTGAGCCTTAATAATTCTTTCATATACCCTCTTTCGGAATCACCAAGGAAGATGTGTAACAAAATAGAAAAAAAGAAACAAAGAAAAGACACAAGAAAAAGTGAACTACGTTCGACCTGATTCCTCAAGAAGGATACGTAGGCGCCACACGGCTCGGTCGTAATAAAATAAAAATCAAAGATTCCCCAAGCAACAAAACTGGGGCAGAAGTCATTGTTTCGTTTGAAAAGATGGTATGGATTCCGAAAGTTGTAATGAGCTAACCGTTGAGGTGAAACCCCTTTTCTTTAGCCTCACGCGCAAAAAGCCACATTAATGAACCAAAAGACCTCTCGATCAGTATTTGAGAAATGCCAAGTCATGCGAGTGAAGCTACGAATGACACTTCAATCCTCGACTGAATCTAGGACTTACAAGCTGAAAAGGGATAGCCCCTTTTAGAGGAAATTCTATGGATAATACCCCAGTCCACCGCATGGAAAGAAAGCGAGATGAGAGAGTCTTAACGGTGAAAACCCTCGCGGGCACCTTAAGGCGAAGAAAGTTGAGAGAAATAAAATGAGAGAGTCTTACGGTGAAAACCTTTACGGGCACCCTAAGGCGACGGGAGATAGAGAAATGAGAGAATCTCATTAGTGAAAACCCTTCGAAGGGCACTATGAGGTGACAAGGCGAGATGGTTACAAGGTATCTACATGAGACAAGGTTTGGACATTCGTTTACTCCTAGCAAAGCGCGGCCATCAGAAAGTGATTGACATAAATAGACTGGGTAGATTAATCTCAAAGGCGCGGCATAACCATTGGATCAGTCACACCTTCAGATAAGTTTTTCCTATTTTTGAGTTCGGAAAAGTTTTCCCTTTCTTTTGTCATTTGCGGTCAGCATTCTTTTTCTTTTCTTTCGTTTTCGAAAATTGATTTTTCAAAGCTTACTACCAAGTCTCCCAAAGCGGTACAATTAAAATAAATAGGCGTGGAACGAGGCAATAAGGCAAAAGGCGTTCCGATATCAAGATTGGAACGACAGGTTGATTGGAAGATTCACAGGAATTATGGAGTATGATGGACACATATAGCACGTCCGGAAGATGATTTCTCACAACAAATCACCGGCTGAAAAGGGTCGGACCAAACCGAAGGTTGAAATAAAAGGAGAAATGAGAGACCATCTGTGGAAAGAGCATCATCCCTAGCAAGTGTCAACGGCGCTCCCAAAAGTTCGAGGGAGGCCAAGCAGCTGAAAGGGAAAAGGAAAATGGCCCCAACAAGAGCGGCACGACCACTCACTGCGTTTTGAAACTAACAATTTTTCTTTGATTTAAAGCAGGAAAAGAGGGTTCGTCAGCGGAAAAGCATGCCACGTAGAAGGCCATCAAACTGGGGCAGAAAATTTTCTCCGATTGCGAAAATTTTCTTGAAAGCAAAACACCCAGTGGATAAGGATCAAAGACAATACGAGACTTCGGAAAATGCCCGTTCCGAGCAGAATAGTGTCGAGAGAGGCCGGACAACACGAGGGGTGATCTTTGAGCCTGGTATCATCCCCAGCAGTCGTTGGAAAATGAAACACTAACTCAGAGATTTCCCCAGCAGCATTGCATCCCATAGGTTTTTCAAGGAGGCCAAAGTGTGAGTCCCAGAGGAGGTCTGGGAAGAAGGAAGAGGAAAAGGGGTTCCCCGCTAAAGTAATCCTCAGTTAATGACATTTCAATCCCCGGCAAGTCCGAGAGAGAATGAGGGGTGAAGGAAATAAAGAATGCTTCCCCAGCAGCATCATCACTAGCAGGTAAATAGACAGTTCCGAAGATATCTCCAGCAGCCAAAGGAAAAGTAACACGGCTCAAGGGGAAAGCAATTCCAAGACAAGATAATTCAGAAGAGAAGGTGGCCCAAGAGGCAATGCAGGAAGAAGAAAATGGTACAAAAGGCAAAGGAAGGTGATCGGGATAGGATGAAATTAGTGAGTTGTAGTTGAAGTCAGGGAGCCCGCCTGAAGAATGGAGTGGCGATTTTATTTTGAAGTAGTAGTTGAAGTCAGGGAGCCCGCCTGAAGAATGGAGTGGCGATTTATTTTGAAGTTGTAGTTGAAGTCGGGAAGCCCGCCTGAAGAATGGAGTGGCGATTTAGTTTTGAAGATGTAGTTGAAGTCAGGAAGCCCGCCTGAAGAATGGAGTGGCGATTTATTTTGAAGTTGTAGTTGAAGTCGGGGAGCCCGCCTGAAGAATGGAGTGGCGATTTATTTTGAAGTTGTAGTTGAAGTCGGGAAGCCCGCCTGAAGAATGGAGTGGCGATTTAGTTTTGAAGATGTAGTTGAAGTCGGGAAGCCCGCTTGAAGAATGGAGTGGCGATTTAGTTTTGAAGTTGTAGTTGAAGTTAGGGAGCCCGCCCTGGAGAATGGAGTGGCGATTTATTTTAAAGTTGTAGTTGAAGTCGGGAAGCCCGCTCGAAGAATGGAGTGGCGATTTAGTTTTGAAGATGTAGTTGAAGTCGGAAGCCCGCCTGAAGAATGGAGTGGCGATTAAGTTTTGAAGTTGTAGTTGAAGTCAGGGAGCCCGCTTGAAGAATGGAGTGGCGATTTAGTTTTGAAGATGTAGTTGAAGTCGGGAAGCCCGCCCGAAGAATGGAGTGGCGATTTATTTTGAAGTTGTAGTTGAAGTCGGGAAGCGCGCATGAAGAATGGAGTGGCGATTTATTTTGAAGTTGTAGTTGAAGTCGGGAAGCCCGCCCGAAGAATGGAGTGGCGATTCATTTTAAAGTTGTAGTTGAAGTCAGGGAGCCCGACTGAAGAATGGAGTGGCGATTTATTTTGAAGTTGTAGTTGAAGTCGGGGAGCCCGCCTTGAAGAATGGAGTGGCGATTTAGTTTTGAAGATGTAGTTGAAGTCAGGAAGCCCGCCTGAAGAATGGAGTGGCGATTTAGTTTTGAAGATGTAGTTGAAGTCATGGAGCCCGCCTGAAGAATGGAGTGGCGATTTATTTTGAAGATGTAGTTGAAGTCAGGAAGCCCGCCTGAAGAATGGAGTGGCGATTAGTTTTGAAGTTGTAGTTGAAGCCAGGAAGCCCGCTTGAAGAATGGAGTGGCGATTTAGTTTTGAAGATGTAGTTGAAGTCGGGAAGCCTCCCTGAAGAATGGAGTGGCGATTTATTTTAAAGTTGTAGTTGAAGCCAGGGATCCCGCCGGAAGAATGGAGTAGCGATTTATTTTTTGAAGTTGGTTGAGGAAAGCGGTTGAGTATAACGGAAATCCCCAGCATGAATCCAAGTTTATAATCAAAAGGAAGGCAACGAGGATCAGAAAGATGGTTCAGACTTCGAAGGAGAATAGTTCGAAGATCGCAGAGAAGGGACCAATGGTCGAAGTTCGGCAATCAAGATAGGCCGAAATAACAATGGTCAGAAGAGAAGAAGCATGCGAAGAAACATCAGAGCCGGCAGGATGGCAAGGAACATGACAAGATCAAGTGGAAAAGATAGATAAGAATTTGCAACACTGTAACTTAGTCTAGCTTCTCATTTTTCGTTTAGCACGGTGTAATAAGGGGATCAGTTAAGGAGGTCAGTCAAGCAATGGCAATAGCAGCAACAGCAAGATCACAGCAGTCATGGTAGTCCCAGCTACCAAAACTTCCGAACTACATTGACTTGATTCCCTTTTAGCCAGGGATATGTAGGAGACCTTTTGAAGCAAGGTTCGGTCAAAATTTTTCCAAAAAAATGCTTCATACGGAGTGCATAAACGGGCAAAAAGTCGCTCGTATCCGCTCACTTATCTTTGCACGAAAACTCCTCACGTTTCCGCGCAAAGAGGGGCAGCTGTGAGCACGTGATTTTTGCCCTATACGAGAATTACTCCCAAAACGTCAAAAATAAAAGAGTCTTGTGATTGTTTGCAATATTTGCGGGCTTTGATATTAATTTTCTTGTTATTTGTATTTGTGTGTGCATGCTTATGTGATTAAATTAATAAAAAAATATATGTAATAGCATTTAAAACTTAATCACAAAAATTTCTAAATTGATTGGTAAATTACCTATTTTTACGAAATGGAAAAATCAAAAATATATAATAATATACATATTTTCATTCGATTTTTGTTGTCATTATATGATTTTATGTTTATTTGTTAATTGTGTATTGATTGATGTTCGGCATTAATATTCCTATAGTTTTATTTTTAATGGTTACAAATTAATTAGAAGTTTGTGTTGATTATAAAGAAGGAAAAGAAGAGGACTTGGGCCCCTAAATCCGGAGCCCAAACAAAAACAACCAGCCCAATCCAATCAATACCATCTCACCCGGTTCGACCCACTCTTACTAAGACCAAACGACGTCGTTCTGTTTTAAGTAAAGAGATCCAAGCCGTCGATCAGCGTTGATCTGACGGATCACATCAATCGCCCTATTATTTGATCCTGGCCGTTGGATTCTCATCATCCAACGGCCGAGATTAAAACATTAATTTTAAACATGCCAAAGAACCCCCCAATACCCCCATACCCGTTCATTCTCTCCCAGACCCCTTCTCGTCTCTCTCAGAGACGATAAAACGCCGCCGCCTTACGCTGCCGTCCTCCGCCGGCCTGAAATCGCCTACGGCGGCGGACGGTGGCCAATCCCAACCAAATTAACACCGTAGAACCTCCTAGTCCCCCTCTATACGAATCCATCCTTCATTTACCTCGAATCACTCCGGAACTCCTCGAATCTTCATTTGAAGATTCGAGTCAAACTCGAACTAACGCCAAACCACCCCAAACTCACCCCAAACCCTCCCATGACCTCCCTCATACCCCCCACCGGCCTTGGTTTAGCTCGAATCTTACCAGGATTGTAAAAGCCCCAAATCTCGGCCATGAACCCTAGACTCCGATTTCTGCCTAATTGAGGTCTAATAGACCTTAATTGGGATGTTTTCCTTGTTGAAAACATCTCAATTAAGGTCCATTGGCCTCAAAATCAAAAGTCCAAGTCCGAGTTGAATCCAAGATGGGTCCGAGGTCCGTTCAAGTGCGGATTTTCTCCTTACATGGTATTTCTTTTTCTTTCTTCATATTTTAGTGTGTTAATGATGTGAATTTTTTATCCTTTGTTTCTTCTTTTAGTTTTCTGTTTTTCTTCATCTCCAGTAGACCTTTTATCCGGTCGATTCCCATCTCTATCTGTGTTAATTCAATGCTAATTGTTGTGTATGTATAGTTTATTTAACGTCGTCAACAAGTTAACTTATTTGTATGATTGTTCATTTAATTGTCTGCCCGTATGCAATTCACAAGTCTAGGGCCTGTTATTTGCTTGATTCTGGATTAGGAGTTAATTGGATATAGTTGTTAGGATTTGAATTAGCTGACTAGGAAATTAGATGTTAGCATTTTAAAGTATTTTTAATGCCCTGCACATGAAGCTGAGCAGTGGAGCCTGCTGTTACAGCAGGGCACTTAGCCATGTCTGGACAGAGGCCATTGTTTAATTAATAAGACCCATACATGGACAATGGATAGTGGGGAGTTCAGGGAGCAATAGGGTATGGGCAGAGATAGGAATGGGCAGGGGTATTAGTTTAGTTAGGGGCACCATTAGGAGCTGGATTAAAAAGCTATATATATAGGCTTAGGACTGGATTTGAGGGGACAATTCTGAAACATACACAGATTTCATATACAAACATACATACACAGACTTGAGGGAGATATTTTGAGAGAAAAGTAAGGAAGAAAACATTGTGCTTCTTCTCTGGCTCACTGTTTCATGTAATCCTTAAGTCTTTTGAGTTAAATCTTGATACGGCATTAGTTTGTTGGAGTCTTTGAAGCAATCGTCAAGTGTTTTGGAAGTTAAAACAGGGCTGTTGGGACCTTTTTGGTGTTACTCTTAAACCCCTGGACACTGTTTTATTAAGCTTGGACTGGGTCTTGCATTGGTTTATTGCATTTTCTGTCTCTGGACTTGTTGTTGGGTGTCTGGTTGCTGAGTGTTGTGGTGTTTGGCTACTGCTGTGGGTTGTGTCTGTTGTTGTGGTTTGTTTGGTCCTGTTGCTGCTGTTGGTATTGTGGTTGTTGTTGTATCTCACTGCTGCTGCAACTGACCTCTCCTCTTTGTAATTGCCAGGTTGTTGTTGTATCTCACTACTGCTACAACTGACCTCTCCTCTTTGTAATTGCCAGGTACACGATTCTGTAACCCTTTTTGTTGAAGTAAAGAAATGGAATGAAACAAGAGATTGAAGCATTATGTTATTTATTTTACAGTTCTTCTACATTGATATTTGTATGTTTGATCATCTGGTTCAGTGTGGTGTGGCTGTTTTCATATGGATTACCTAGATTACTTGCTTTATAATTGAATTACGGACTATGAGGCAAAGACTAGACCAAATATGAATTAATAGTAATAGTTGTAGTTTATGGTCCTCTCGATAGTTAGCCTTCATGATTGTGGTGGTCTGTTTTTAACTTAATCTCTTATGTTGGATTGTTTAGCGTTGGGATAAGTTTAAACCTTAATATGTGTTCTTATGATTAGCTTATTATTTCACGTTAAATTCGATTTGTTGTTGAATTCTTGAGGTACTTAGTTAAAGGTGATTAGGTTCTAAAGGCTATTTCAACAAATCATGCGAGTTGACATACTACTGAAGAATCTGTAATTTTAGTTAATAGAACTTCAGTCCCGTTGTTTCTTTGTAGCTTTAATAGCTCCGATATTGCATTTGAATTCTGGAAATACCACTTTGTTCATTGAATAAAATTCTACCGTAAATGGAATATGTGCAAAAGTTGAAATAGGATAAATGAATCTTGTTAGTTTCAACAATTTTCCATGTAATGGTGACTCTCACGAGATCCAAGTAGCATTGGGCCTGTCGGTGGCCCAAACATTTTTCAATTAACCATCATTTCACCCAATATGGGTCCGCCGGTCATTAGGTTTAAACTTGATGTTAAATACGGGCAAATTCGAACTCCATCAGATACCCCTCGTGACTTAGTTTAGAAATGCTCTAATTAGAACAAATCGAGGTGCAAAATACTAAATAAAAATGATAAATGCATGGCCCTCATTTAAGTAATCTTGTTTATTCTTAGAATTCGAGGCGTGACAATAGGTTAAAATGGTACTAAGCCGGTTAATGTTTAATTGGTAAACTAAGGTAATTTTTCTTAGTAACATTTATTAGGACTTTCTTTCCTTTTGATACAAAAACAAAGCAATAGAAAATTTAGTTATGCTAGGTATGACCTTAAATAATAACGAGACGAGCCTCGCCAAATGAAAATACACAATTGCGGGGCCCTCAAATTAGTTGTTATAAAAAACTTAGACTTGGAAGGACCGTTTAGTGAATTTCACGGTCCTTTCCCAAAGTTAATAAGGACGATAGACTCTTTAGGCACGATTTGTAAGTAAATTACTTTCCTAAATACGGGTGCGCATTTATGTGACCCAAATCTTACTCTCGGCGAAACTGAAATACATTAAAGTCACAGGCGTACTGGTTGCGGTGTGACTCGAAATGTGTTTTCGTGACGTCGCAATTCTTCTAAAAAATAAAAGCGGAGCATTAAAAATACATAGTTAAAATATATAAAGAAATCAGATAAAAGCAAAAAGTGCAGTTGAGCGACCGTGCTAAAACCACGGAATCCGGGAGTGCCTAACACCTTCTCCCGGGTTAACAGAGTTCCTTATCCAGTTTTCTAGTTTCGCAGACTATATTACAAAGTCATAAATTTCCTCGGTTCGGGATCAAACCGGTGACTTGGGGCACCATTATTTTCCCAAGTGGCGACTCTGAATTTAATAAATTGATCCCGTCTCGATTGTCCTTTAATTGGAAAAACTCCCTCGTGCCCTCGCGGGTGCGTAAAAAGGAGATGTGCAAGTGACGTTCACATGGAACATTTCTCCTCTTCGGCCATCAAAGTTCTCATTTTAATATTTGCTACTACCACCAAGATCTGCACCGACGGCACTTCACCCAGGCTCACGCCCAAGGTTTTGTAGTGACTGTCGTGCCCTCCTACTCATCGGGGCCTGGCACTTTCCCCGACGGCTGGGTGTAGGTCGCGTGCTTAAGCGCATCAATTTTCGGGGCTAGTCGATTTGGTAGGTGAGTTGTTGCTCACTCCTTAGTGGATTTCGACTTCCATCACCATCTTCCAACTGTCTTAATTGACCAACACCCTTTGTGGGATCCAGCTTAGTGCACAGTTTGGCACCGTAACCCGGCTTCTGGTTCATCCCGTATCGCCAGTTCTACTTACCAAAAATGGTCCACTTGGAGCTCCTAATTCCGTGGTACGGATCAACAAAGCAGCCGCACCGTCCTACCTATTTAAAGTTTGAGAATAGGTCGAGGGCGTTGCGCCCCCGATGCCTCTAATCATTGGCTTTACCCGATAGTACTCGCACGCGAGCTCCAGCTATCCTGAGGGAAACTTCGGAGGGAACCAGCTACTAGACGGTTCGATTAGTCTTTCGCCCCTATACCCAAGTCAGACGAACGATTTGCACGTCAGTATCGCTGCGGGCCTCCACCAGAGTTTCCTCTGGCTTCGCCCCGCTCAGGCATAGTTCACCATCTTTCGGGTCCCGACAGGTATGCTCACACTCGAACCCTTCACAGAAGATCAAGGTCGGTCAGCGGTGCACCCCTCAGGGGGATCCCACCAATCAGCTTCCTTACGCCTTACGGGTTTACTTAGCCCGTTGATTCGCACACATGTCAGACTCCTTGGTTTGTATTTCAAGACGGGTCGAATAAGGAGCCCATAAGCCAGCGTCCGGAGTGCGCAGATGCCAAAGCACGCAAGAGGTGCGGGCATCCTACCATAAATAAGGAGACGCCATTCCACAAGCGTATCAAAAGCCCAGGCTTTGCCTCCCCCCCAATCCACGCTGGTCCACGCCCCGAGTCGATCGGCGGACCGGCTCAACACCGTTCCACATCCGATCGGAGCGCATCGCCGGCCCCCATCCGCTTCCCTCCCGACAATTTCAAGCACTTTTTGACTCTCTTTTCAAAGTTCTTTTCATCTTTCCCTCGCGGTACTTGTTCGCTATCGGTCTCTCGCCCGTATTTAGCCTTGGACAGAATTCACCACCCGATTTGGGCAGCATTCCCAAACAACCAGACTCGTAGACAGCGCCTCGTGGTGCGACAGGGTCCGGGCACAACGGGGCTCTCACCCTCTCTGGCGCCCCCTTGCCTCACCGATACAAGCCAACAACAGCCCCAACATGCGACGCACAGCCATGTGTTGTTGCCGAAGCCAACGTTGCAAATCCAAGACAAGCCCTACAAAGCACGAATAGGGGGTTGAAGAAATGCCAGACACAACCCACGACAACCGATGGCAATCGACAATTTACTGATCTTTCCCCATGCGCACGTCACCTTTCGACGCTACTTGCACGATGCATTGTTGTTCCATTGCAAAAAGCCATCAGCCGTCACGAGCTATGTCGCCTCCAGGTTTGCCCGCAACAGCCGATGGCAATTGACATCTACAGAGCTTCACCCCATGCCTACGGTGCCTTGTGTCTCTACTTGGACGATGCTCCACCATTCGTAGTCAAAAGCCATTAGCCATCATAGGCGATGGGTGGGGGGTTACAGACATAACCCACAACAACTAATGGAAATGGGCAACTTACTAAGCTTCGCCCCATGCGCTTTGCCCATTGCGGCACCACTTTCATGATGCTTTGCCATTCCATTACCGAAAGCAATCAACTGCCATGAGTGATGTGATACCAGACACAACCCGCAACAACCGATGCACTTCGCCCCTTGCGGTGCTACTATCACGTTGCTTTGTCGTTCTGTTGCTAAAAGCCATCAGCTGCCACGAGCATTATCGCCTCCCGATGTTGCCCGTAACAATCGATGGCAATCGACAACCTAGTAAGCTTTTCCCCATGAACTTTGACCCTTGCGGTGCTATTTGCACGTTTCTTTTCCGTTCCATTGCTAAAAGCCATTAGCCGCCACGAGCGATGTCGCCTCCCCATTTTTCCCGCAACATCCATTGGCAATCGACACTTACTAAGCTTCGCCCCATGCGTACGGCACCTTGCGGTGCTACTTGCATGATACTCCACCTTTTATTGCTAAAAGACAATGTTTTCCACAAGCGGTATCACCCCCAGGCATTCTACGAGCCCACACGAGTAGTTGCTAGCATGGTTTGTGAACTTCGGGGACATAGCATGGACAAGTATGCATGCCCCCAAAGCCAACTCCCCATGCCAGTGTCCCCCATACTTTCCTGCATTGCATGACATCAAGCACCTGAGGTACCTTTCAACACCTCTACCTCTCTTATATATGCTTAAAAAAACACAAGTTTCAGGAGTAACAATGTTTTGTCCAGAGAATAATAATGGAGTTGTACAACACCAAATTGCACAAACCAAGGTACAACTTAGCTAATATATTCACAAATGACTTTCAATCATTTTAAATGTTATTTTTTACCAAAAAAAATATTTTTTCTTATTTTTATTTTTATTATAAACGAAAAATACTTAGAAAATAGTAAAAAATAGTAAAATTATTATAAAAAATTTCCAATACATCTAGTAATAATATTACAAATAAAAGAGTAAATATTTTTGTAAAAAACTAAGATAAAAACTATTTAAAATTAGAAAAAGTGCATAAAAGTTAATAAAAATAGGTAAAAACATAATACTTTTATAGAACCATATGGATGACCAACCACCATTAATCTTGAGGAACTTCCATTGCCGCAACCGCCATAAGTGATTCCGACTTCCATCGCCCGTCGCTACCACTAGTTACATCATTGCGCTTGAAATTTTGCTAAGCATTGGCTAGCACTAGACATTGAGCTGTGTGGAGTGGTTCAATGTGTAGTGCATGATGCTCCACCTTTAGCAAGGAAATCATTGTCTAAAGCTATCAACTGCCACGAGCGATGCCAGAATCAACCCACAACAACCGATGGCAATTGGCAACATGCACAAAACTTGCAAAGCATGGTATCGCTCAAGGCAGCTGATGGCTTTAGACAATGAATGGCGGATCATCGTGCGAGTAGCGCAAGTCCGGCCATATCCTGCAACGTCCTGACACATCTTGAAACATCCTGACCCATGCCAAGGCCATGCCCTGCCATGTCTTGCAATGTCCTGACACGTCCTGATCCCATGCCATGGCTAGGTCCTGCTATTTCCTGCGATGTCCTAACCCGTGCCAAGCCCTTGTCTTGCCATGTCCTACGACGTCCTGACACATCCGGTGGCCATGTTCTGTTCTACCCTGACCTGTTCCAAGGCCACGCCCTGCCATGTCCTGCGATGTCCTAACATATCCTAAAATGTGCCATGGCCATGTCCTGACACGTCCTGACCCGTGCCATGCCCACGTCCTGCTATGTCTTGACACGTCTTGTGGCCACGTATGGCGACGTCCTGTGACATCTTGACCCGTTCCATGGCCATGCCCTGCCATATTCTGCGATGTCCTGACATGTCCTGAAACGTGCCATGGCCATGTCCTTGACACGTCCTGACCCGTGACATGCCCACGTCCTGCCATGTCCTGTGACGTCCTGACACATCCTGTGGCCACGTCCTGCAACGTCCTGACACGTCCTGACCCATGCCATGCCCATGTCCTGCCATGTCCTGAGACGTCCTGACACGTCCCGCGACGTCCTGACACATCCTGACCCATGCCATGGCCATACCCTACCATTTCTTGTGATGTCCTGACACGTTCTGACATGCGCCATGGCCATGGCCTGACATATCTTGACCCGTGCCAAACCCTTGTCCTGCCATTTCCTGCGACATCGTACCACATCGTGTGCCCACATCCTATGACATCTTGACCCGTGCAATGGCCAAGCCTGCCATGTCCTATGATATCTTGACACATCCTGAAATGTGCCATGGCCATGTCCTGACTTGTCCTGACTCGTGCCACGCCCACGTCCTGCCATGTCCTCACACGTCCTGTGGCTACATCCTGCGATGTCCTGACACGTCCTGGCTCGTGCCATGGACATGTCCTGGCATTTGCTGTGACATTATGACACATCCGGTTGGAAACTGCTTTTAACAAAGCAGATTCACTATTGGCTAGAATATCTTCGTAACCTGTGATCTTAACTGCATGCTAGTTTTGCAAGTACCAACAGTTCCCTCGTATACATAACGTGACACCTCCTTTTGGCGTGCACCCTACCCCGAGTAGACGCGAGGGAGTTTTTCTATTTAAAGTGACAATATTCGAAATGGAATTATTTGTTTATTTCAGAATCGTCACTTGAAATAAATTATAGTGTCCCAAGTCACCGTTTTATTTAAATCCCAAATAAAGGAAATTTCGACTTTCCAAATGAAGTATCCGAACCAGAAATTCTAAGTAAGGAATTTTGTTGACTCGAGGGAAGGTGTTAGACACCCTCGGATCCCGTGGTTCTAGCACGGTCACTTTAATTATTATAAATGGCTAAAAATATCTGATTTTAATACATGTTATAACTTACATGCTTTTATAATTATTTACCGCTTTTAAATCACTTGAATTATTCGTAATTAAAGAATTGAGTTATGTGTACGTATACTCTTTTCTTTTGACGCATCAAAAAATCATGTCAGGCGAACGTGTCCATAATTAACAACACTTTGTTTATTTTATTAAGACAAGTTTGGTTGAAGTTGCGCGAATGCATCCCTCGAGTCATTTGTTTAGAAATGAATTTGTAATTATGCTACGCGAAAGTATACATGATCACAATACTAGTCTAAATCAAGCCTAAAGCAAACTACGAGTATTTAATTATTTTCCCAAACTATTATTGAAGTTACTCGTGAAGTTCAGAGATTCATAAAAGATTATTGTGGAAAAGAAATATAATATCGACAAAAAAGTTCATATAACAAAGGGTTAACATGAATTTAAATTAACATTAATTTTTTTTTGGATAGAAGTGATTATCACCTGACTAAATCTACTTGCATACAATTAAGAAAAACTATGCTGGATAAGTTTAAACCAATATATACTGTCTTTGGTAGAAGCAACAACATATTCAAGCTAAATTGAGCTATACTCTATGATAAAGAAGCTAAGCAGAAAGCTTTCATTGTGTAAATAAATGCTAGGTCCAATTAATGACCTTGATAAACGTAGCAGAAGCTTTGTAATCTGTTTAAATCCATAGCCAACGAGGATTTCACAAAATGCACACATATCCCTTTTAATCTCAACTAAGCTAAACATTCTTCTGAAAATAATTCCATCACAACAACTTATCCCCTTTTAACATACTAGCAATTCCATATGCTTTTAACATACTAGCAATTCCATCACAACAACTTATCTGCTTTTAACATACTAGCACGAGAAGGATCTCAAATTTAACAACCATATACTCTAGCATGAGAACAAAATATGAAGAGACTCATTAATATAGTCAGAACATAAATGGTAATGGAATTCCAAGTTTAATCAATCATTTTCGTTCCCTCATTAATCACTGTTAATTCCAGCGGTAGTCATTTACTGAAAGTAAACAAAAATCCAGTAATCAATTCCATTAATACTTAATGGACTTATTCATGTCACAACAAATGAACCTGAAATTATCAGCTAATAGTTCCATATGAATCTATGCGAATGAAAACTAAACTTAAAACCAGGAATGTCATAAATACTGCATACTAGTTTACATCAGTTATATATCTGCATTGTTTCAAGTTTAACTTTAGCTGACTAAGTATTAATTACCATGAAGTTACAGCATGGTTGATTACAAAGTAAAGTAAACCAAATAGCCCAAATATGGCTCCCATTAACAATTCGTAATATTATTCAAATCAAACAAGTTACATACATATCTCTACTTATCAACTTAAACAAACTGCACCTATATATATCCCGATTAACACATAATTGCAATCTGAAAGTCGACTCATTCCGATCTTATTTGTGATTACATCAATTGCTAATTCGAGTGTGTACCTGAATTGGAAAGTGAGAAGAAGGAGAGGTAAATCAGCAGCAGCAGATAGCAAATAACAACAGTACAGCAAACCAAAAAACTGATTTGAAACAATTCGAAACTACACTCAATTGAACAGTAAAACAAACTGGAACAAGAGAACTCAGAAAGGCAGAGTGTTTTCTCTTTCAAATCTGTCCAAAGTGTATGAAAAATCTGCTCTTATCTCTCAATTTTCTCCTATTATCTCTTCTTTTTCTCTCTGTTGGTCCCCCTGTATTTCTCTTTGTGTGTTCTTAGTGTGTTCAAGTGTCCGTTTATTATCCTTGTTCATTACCTTTTAATAGGCATCAATTTTTAGTGCTATCCCTCCCCACTATCCATCTTATTCTTATTTTATGTCACTCATTTATCTTAGTGGTAATTAATTATAGTTAGTGGACATCTAATCTCTAAAAATCAGATTTGGTGAAGTTACTATTACCACCACTATCTCCATATTATATACTATCTAGGTTGACCCCTAAGCTTATGCTAATTGACCCTTAATACTTGATTGGATATCCCTTCAATGATCAGCATCGCTTAATCAATTAATGAGTATTCTATTTCTCTAAAATACCTCCGAAAATACAACATTCAATATCCCTCATCTATAACCAAATCTTCTTATTAGTTTAAGGTAGAAACTTATATCAAAGAATAGAATTTCACGGATTCAAAACAGGTGTATAATCACTGTCCTACTGTTCTAAACAAGACTTATACGAAACTAATCAACGACATTAGTCTAATCGATTACAACAACATATACTCGATAATAAGTGACCGACATAAGAAAACAGGATTCAACAGTGTTCGGCTAAACCAGCGAATTCGTAAAACTAAATATTCGACGACGTTAATCAATCGAATATGTACACTAATAACAAACATATTCAAACAATCAATCAGAAACAAACAAATTGACCAAATAAAAGGTCTTGAGAAGGGCAAGAAAAAATTTAATAAAATCGACAAAAAAAACTAAGAATTAACCATTAAGTACAAAAAATGAATAAAACAGAAGAAGGAAAATGAGTACCTCGAGAAAAAATCAGAGGCAGGGCATACTTGGACCAATCTTGGTCTTGAACCTTTTGAGGGAAAATGGGCTGTAATCGAGTGTTCTCGATCGAGAACAAACTCGACTAAAACCTATTGGAGCCTCAAAATTCTTCGAACAGACTCCAAAATTCACCTAGGGTTCTTAAGGCTCAGATTTGCTGTTCAAATGGCTAGGACTCGATTCGAGTCAAATTGATGGTGGTTTGGTGATTGGGGAGGTGAGGGTGCGACTTAGTATGAGTTTGGGGCGGTTTGACATAGGTTGAGTCTTGGCTCGAATCGAAGATTCAAGAAGATTGGTGATGATTCGAGTTTGATGGTTAGCATGTTTGGAACGAGGAGGTTGAGGGGGTTATTTGGTGTAATAATGGGGGTGTTTGGATGAATGCCGCTGGCGGAAGCGATTTTCGGCCGGCGGAGTGCGGTGGCGGATGAACGACTGTCTTTGATGGGAGAGGGGGGGTTTGGCAAAAAAGAAAAAATGAAATTGGGAATAAGGGTTTGGGTATCATAAAATTAGATTAGCTAATTTCGGCCGTTGGATGATGAGAATCCAATGGCCAGGATTAAAAAATGATGGGGCGGGTTAGGAGATTGGGTTTGGGCAGGGTTGTTTGGCTTGGGCCTGATGAGAGATGGTTTGGGCTTGTGGAAAGAATGGCCCAATTCGATTTTCCTCTATACTTTGTTTCTTTTTTTCTTCTTTTCTTTTATTTTATTTTCATAAGTCATTTCAAACTAAATTTTAAAATCCTAAATTAAATTATAGAACAAAATTAACTTATCAAAAATGTTAATTAACCTCCAATAACAATTAAACACACATAATTAAATACCAAAAATAAAGTAAAATCACATAATTGGACAATAAATGGTAAAATGCAAAAATACATTATTTTGTGATTTTTTCATTTTCATAAAACAAACTTAATCAACTTTAATTGCAAACTTGAATTTTATATACAAATACAATATATTTTGTATTTTTATTTATTTAAACAAATAAACATGGGCACATAAACGCAAACAATAACATAAAATCCACAAATATTGCAAACAACACAAAACTCTTTTATTTTTTAAGTTTTTGGGAGTAATTCTCACGCGGGCAAAAATCACGTGCTCACAGCTGCCCCTCTTTGCGTGTAAAGTCGAAGAGTTTTTGTGCAAAGATAATGAGCAAATACGAGCGATTTTTGCCCGTTTAGAGCACTCCGTGTGAAGCATTTTGAAAAGATCTTGACCGAGCCTTTGCTTCGGGAGGCTTCCTACATATCCTGGGCTAAACAGGAATTAGGTCAATGTAGTTCGGGAAGTTTTGGTAGCTGGGACTACCATGTATGGACTAATACTTTTCTATTACTGTTGCTATCGTTGCTGCTTACTGCTTACTGACCTCCTTATTACACCAAAAGAGAAATTATAGCTAAGCTAGCTATGCATTCAACTATGAGTTACAAGATTCCTATCTATAATTCTCTTGAAAGCTTGATCTTGAGTCTTAGGTTATTTTGTTGTAGACCTCGATCTGTATCTTGATGCTTGCAAGCTGTACATGCTTGTTTATTCCTGTAACATTGAGTGAAACGAGATTGGTGGGACTCATGACTTCAATCAGATTCTGAGCAATCCGCGCCTCTGTTTACTCCAACATTTGAACTCGTCTTCTTTTGGTTCTTTTCTTCTTTTCTTCATTCTGGATCGTGACTCATTCGTAGGTTATCTCGATCCTTGTGTCCCAATGTCAAACCTGTTTAGACAACAAAATGAACAAACGAACAAAATTTTTCTTCCCGAGTTTCACTAGGAAAATTTTATGAGTTAGTTGCGACACAGAAAATGATTAAAAAGACTCTTCAGTATTGGCCAAGAAAATCTTGATTTTTAAAACCTAGTTTCGAAAATAAATGCTCCACAATTTTCTGGCTGGGATATTTTCTAAAAAGGTTCCATGGTTTTCTGGTCGGGATATTTTGAAAAAGATTCCACGGTTTTTTGGCTGGGAAATTTGAAAGAAGGGGGGTCCACAGCATTCTGGCTGGGAGATTCTCAGTTTTCTGACCAGGATACTCTGACTGAGAGATCCTCGGTTTTCTAGCCGGGATTTAAAAGAAGTGGCTTCATGGCTTTCTGGCCAAGGGGTCCTCGGTTTTCTGGCCGGGATTTTAAAAGAAACACTCCATAGTTTACTGGCTGGGATTTTGAAAGAAATGTTTCACGACTTTATGGCCGGGAGATCCTCTATTTTCTGATCGGGATTTAAAAGAACTGCTCCGTAGCTTTCTGGCCGGGAGATCCTCAGTTTTCTGCTTCACTGCTTTCTAGCCGGAAGACCCTCGGTTTTTTGGCCGAAAGACCCTCGGTTTTCTGGCCGGGGTTTTGAAAGAAATGCTCCACAGTTTTCTGACCGGGAGATCCTCGGTTTTCTGGCCGAGATTTTAAAGAAATGTTCCATAGCTTTCTGCACAGGAGGTCCTCAGTTTTCTGGCCGGGATTTTTGAAAGACCGGGGTTTTTGAAAGAAACGGCTCCACGGTTTTCTGGCCAGGATTTAAAAGAAACAACTCCACGGTTTTCTGGCCGGGAGATCCTCGGTTTTCTGGCCGGGATTTTAAAAGAAATGGCTCCACAGTTTTCTGACTGGGAGATTCTCGGTTTTCTGGCTGGGATTTAAAAGAAATGGCTCCACAGTTTTCTGACTAGGAGATCCTCGGTTTTCTGGCCGGGATTTAAAAAAAACGGCTCCACAGTATTCTGGCCGAGAGATCCTCGGTTTTTTGGCCTGGATTTAATAGAAATGTTCGACTAACATGATTTGATTCTCTTTTGGAATTTTTGTTTTCCTTTCCTTTCTCCTTCCTTTTTGGGTTTTATTTTAGGTGTTTTCCTTTTACTCATCAATAATGCATAAAATAATGTTTTTGAAAAGAAACTTGCCTTTTGGGCATTTTCCTTGTTACAGAGCCATTTCAATGCTTGCGCAATTCATTTCTTTTGGCTGCACCTTCTTCTTGCATAGCTAATTTGAAATAGACCTGTTTTCAACAAAGAACAATTTGTTAGCTGAAACGGTGGTTGACTTTGTGGCCTTGATTATCTTCATTGCTTGATCTTTGCCCCATTTCCATTGAGAACTTTGCTGCCAATTGTCTTTAGGGGTGACTTCCTTTCAAACTGACCGGGTTCAGCCTCGGGTATCTATGATGATTTTCCTGTACGGGCCCTATCTTTCTGTCTCATTCCGTTTCTTCTAAGACCTTAGCCTTTGATTTCCATTTCCTTCCTAACATCCTTTCTTTTGGAAACAACCGATCATCATGATCAAATCGGGGATTGTATCAATACACCACTGAGGCTGGGTTTTTCTTCTTTACCAGACGAAATTCTGTATAAACGGTCCTGTCACCTTTCTTTGTGATAATTTCGAAATTCAAAGTTAAACCAAAAGGGATTTGAAAGAAAAATGAACAAAGAATGAAAAAAATGAATCAAAAATAGAAGCGTCCCTTTCGGGGTAAAAATAAGGACTTATCTGGGGTGTATGCTGGCTTCAAACTGAGATGACATGCTTCTCGAACTGGATGCTCAATCGTCACGAACTCCCATTTTCTTATGAACCAAAACGGGTTTATGTTTCCAAACTAGGGAACCTTGTCGGGACCTTTAGTGGTAAAATCCTCTTTTCGGTTGATAGCGCCCTTTTGCGGGTTTTCGCTAGTCGACCTCTCTAATTTCTCTTGTTACCATCGCCCGATAGCACTCTTTACGAGTTTTCACTAACGGACTCTCTGTATTTCTCTAACTCCCAACGCCTTATAGTGCCCGAAGGTTTTCACCAATAAGACTCTCTCATTTTATTTCTCTTAATTCAAGATGCTTTAGTTCTCGGTAATGATGCTTCTCATTTTCCATGCCTCTGCATCGATCTTGAAGGATTTGTTCTCGGTTTTGGGTGAAAAGAATTATGGACAAAATTACAACTTTGGAATCATTCGGTAAACATTCGGTCAAACCATTAAAATACCTACCCCAGTTTCAAATTCGGGGAAAATTAGATTTTTATTTTGGTGTGACTGAACCTCAGATAGAGGCTGCCTACGTATCCTTTCGGAATCAAGTCAGAACATAGTTCAGGTAACTTTGTTTTGTTTTGTTTTTAGTTTTTTTTTTTTGGATTCCAAAAAGGGTAGCCAAGGAAATGTAACCGACTCAAAAGGTTTTCAAAAGGGTTGGTAGTGTTTGGGTAGCGGGAATAAAAGCCTTCAATCATTTCGACATGCAGAGATATCACCGAAGCAAACTCAAACATAATATATTTTGACAGCGTCTGCATTCACAACTATCTCAGGATCATTTCCTTCCATATCTCCCAAGTATAATGCTCCTCTCGGCAGTATCTTCCTGATGATGTATGGCCCCTTCCAATTAGGAGCGAATTTTCCTTTCGCTTCCTGGTGATGTGGAAGAATGCGTCTTAAAACCAACTGACCTACTTCAAAATTTCTTGGTCGTACTTTCTTGTTGTAAGCACGAGCTATCCTTTGTTGGTACAATTGTCCGTGACAGACCGCAGCCATTCATTTTTCGTCAATTAAGGTTAACTGCTCCAATCGAGTCTTAACCCATTTGCTATCTTCAATCTGTGCTTCAACAATTGTCCGGAGTGAAGGAATTTCTACCTCTGCCGGTATCACAGCCTCGGTTCCATAAACTAGCAGGTATAGCATTGCTCCTACCAATGTGTGCACTGTAGTACGATATCCCAGTAAGGCAAAAGGTAATTGTTCATGCCACTGTCTAGAACTATGGATTGTCTTCCTCAAAATCTTCTTGATGTTTTTGTTTGCTGCTTCAACGACGCCATTGGCTTTGGGCCGATAAGGAGTGGATTTCCTATGCGTTATTTTGAATTGTTCGCATATTTCTTCCATCAAACGACTATTCAGATTTGCAGCATTGTCTGTGATGATAGTTGCAGGTATACCAAAATGACAAATAAGATTTGAATGTACAAAATCCACTACGGCTTTCTTAGTGACCGATTTGAGAGTAACAGCTTCAACCCATTTCGTGAAGTAATCGATAGCGACCAGTATGAATCGGTGCCCATTCGAAGCTTTCGGCTCAATTGGGCCAATGACATCCATTCCCCAAGTGACAAAAGGCCACGGTGCCGACATAGGATGTAGCGCAGTTGGGGGTGCATGAACCAGATCTCCATGTACCTGACACCGATGGCATTTTCGGACAAAACTGAAACAGTCTTTCTCCATGGTTATCCAATAATACCCAGCTCGAAGGATTTTCTTGGCCAAGACATACCCGTTCATATGAGGCCCACACACTCCTTCTTTTGATCTCCAGTAGCATGTTCAGGGTATTCTTGTGTTTTCAAGAATCTCTTGATATCGTAGTACCACGGCTTGATGTTTGGTCCTTCCTCAATTGCATTGCAATAACCGTGTCTTTCCTTGATTTGGATTTCCAAAGGATCGACATGAGCGTTGCCTCGATAAGGTAGTATTGAAGCTAGAGTGGCGAGTGCGTCAGCCAGTTCGTTGTGACATCGTGGGATGTACCTGAACTCTATCGATGCGAATTGCTTGCCAAGATTATCCACATGTTGTCAGTAAGGGAGGAGCTTGACGTCTCGGGTCTCCCATTCATCTTGGGCTTGTTTGATAATCACATCTGAATCTCCCACGATCAGTAAATCTTCAACACTCTGATCAATTGCCATATTCATGCCCATGATGCAGGCTTCATATTTAGCCGTATTGTTCGTGCAAAAGAAACAGAGTCTGGCTGTAGCTGGGTAATGCTGACCGGCAGGAGAGATCAAAATTGCCCCAATCCCTACACCCTTAGCGTTTACCGCTCCGTCGAAGAACATCTTCCAAGCATGAGCATCCTCCGAGACAACTTCTACCGTGTTTACCTCTTAATACGGAAAGTAGGTATTCAATAGTTGGTACTCTTCGTCAATCATGTATTCGGCCAAGTGATCTGCCAACGCCTGGGCCTTCATTGCCGTACAGGTGACATAAACTATGTCGAACTCAGTGAGCAGGATCTGCCATTTTGCCAATCTTCCAGTGGGCATTGGTTTCTGGAATATGTATTTCAAAGGATCCAGCCTGGTAATGAGGTGAGTTGTATGAGCTTAGAGGTAGTGTCTCAACTTCTGAGCGACCCATGTTAGAGCACAGCACATTCTTTCCAGCAAAGTGTACTTGGCCTCATAACTAGTGAACTTCTTGCTCAGATAGTAGATTGCCTGCTCTTTCTTCCCCGTTACATCTTGCTGCCCGAGGACACAACCAAAGCATTTTTCCAAGACTGTTAGATACAAGAAAAGAGGTCTCCCTGGCTCCGGCGGGACTAAGACTGGAGGGTTCGACAAATATTCCTTGATTTTATCAAAAGCCTCTTGACATTCAATTGTCCACTAGATTGCAGCGTCTTTCTTCAGCAACTTGAATATGGGCTCACACGTAGAAGTCAATTGGGCGATGAACCTGCTGATGTAGTTTAGTCGGCCCAGAGGACTCATTACATCTTTCTTAGTTCTTGGAGGAGATAAATCCCGGATGGCTTTTATCTTTGTGGGGTCCAATTCAATACCTCTTCTACTGACTATGAATCCCAAGAGTTTACCTGACGGGACTCCAAAGGCGCATTTGGCCGGATTCAGCTTCAAATCATACTTTCGCAACCTTTCAAAGAATTTCCTCAAGTCTCGGACATGATCGCCCTGGGTTCTGGATTTGATGATCACATCGTCCACGTACACCTCTATTTCCTGATGCATCATGGCTCTCATGTATGTCGCTCCAGCATTTTTCAAACCGAATGGCATGACTCGGTAGCATTAAGTGACCCAAGGTGTGGTTAAAGAAGTCTTCTCGGCATCCTCTTCATCCATTAACACTTGATGATATCCCGCATAACAATCCATAAATGATTGTATATCTTTCTTTGCACAGTTATCAACGAGGATGTGGATGTTCGGTAAAGGGAAGTTATCTTTGGGACTTGCCTTATTCAAATCTCGGTAATCCATGCATACTCGAGTTTTCCCATCCTTCTTTGGCACAGGAACAACATTAGCCAACCACGTGGTATACTGTACCACTCGAATTACCCCCGTTTTTAACAGATTGGTGATTTCTTCTTTGATCTTATCACTGATGTCAATTTTGAACTTCCTCTGGTTTTGTTGCACAGGGCGACAATTAGGGTAGATTGGTAATTTATGCACAACTAGATCGACCCCTAATCCTGGCATGTCATCGTAAGACCAAGCAAACACATCTTTAAACTCAAACAAGAGCTGGATTATTGCATCTCGAGTTTTCTCATCTGTATGGATGCTTATCTTGGTCTCTCTGATCTCTTCGGCGGTTCCCAAGTTAACCGGCTCGGTGTCATTCAAGTTTGGCTTAGGTTTATTCTCAAAGTGTTCCAATTCTCGATTTATTTCCCTAAAAGCCTCTTCTTCATCGTATTCCAGTTCTTGGTTCATTATTTCCAAATTAGGTGGCGTGTTCGTATTTGAGCATGAGTTCCGCAAGCATGTCATGTTATTTAAAGCCGCATTATTAGGACTGAAAAAGAAGAATAAATAACAAAATTAGAAGGAGTGCAAAAATGATGATGAAATATTGATTTCATTTCTTGGAATTTTTTGAAGATAAACAAGGTTACATTTGGAAGATTAAATACAAGAAAACAAAGAAAAACATCCGAGTTACGTCCTGAAGTAACTTGTGATGTAGAAAAAGTGACAGGACAAGTCTACTAGAACTTCCGCCTGACTGGGAATGGCGTAGCCTTCCAATTTTGCAATTTGGCCTCTGGTCCCACATACAACACCTCAGCAGTGCTAGTACCTTCTCCCAACTGAACCATATTTACATTGTAGAGCATTTGCCTCAAAGCTCCACAAATGTCTTCAATTTCCTCTACCGTGAACACCTCATCATCTTCTTCGACATATCTGGGTCGGGTTGTGCCAGGACCCAACCTTTTTTCTTTATCTCCTCGGCCCATGTCTCGTCTTCTGAGGTAGGGTGGAATCCTATCCCGAAGAGTTTCTTTGTGGAGGGCAGAGTGACGGGTTCTGTTTTTCCCTGCAGCGATTTCTCGAGTCCCTTTCCTGGTTTGAAACCTCGTCGAATTATTTCTTTGGCCACCATGATTGACGCATTATAAAGGAAGGGTTAGGGACAAGGGTCTCCTTCTTTTTGTTGATCGGCAACCACCACTTCAAAAGCTTGGTAGACTATGTGCTTGCTTCCTTCTCTTGCTTCGAGGTACGGAGTCAACGGGTCTCGATAGATTGATTGTTCATCTTCTCCATGGACCACGATCTCTTGGCCCTTATGTTCAAAAATTACCAGCTGGTGTAAGGTGGAGGGTGCAGCTCCGGCTATGTGAATCCATGGCATTCCAAGAAGAAAATTATAAGACGTGTCCATGTCCAAAACTTGAAAGGTTATTTTGAAGTCTAGCGGGCCAATAGTTAGTGTCAAATCGATCTCTCTGATCGTGTCCCTTTTTACACCATCGAAGGCTCGTACGCATACATTGTTGGGTCGAATTCTTTCAGCTCCAATTCCTATGCGGTGCAGAGTGGAAAGTGGGCATATGTCTACTCCCGAACATCCGTCCACCATGACCCTTTTCATATAGTAACCTTCGCATTTGACGGTCAGGTGTAAGGCTTTGTTATGTGTTGCTCCTTTTTGGGGTAGGCCATTCTTGCTGAACGAGATCTGGTTGACCGCGAAGAATTATTCGGCCATTCTTTCTAACTGCTCTTTAGAAGTGTCAGCCTACTCTATGTGCTTCATTCAAAATCCTCAGCAGGATCTCCTGATGTTCGGGTGAGCTCATGAGCAAGGACAGCATGAACACTTGATCCGGGTGCTTGCACAACTGATCAACCACCTCGAAATCTGGCAGTTTCATCTTTTGGAAAAAGACCTCTGCTTCTTTAGTGCTTACAGGCTTCTTGGATGGGAAACACTTCCGTGTGGCATTATTCACTTCTTGTGTGTCCAAATACTTCTGCACCAAGACGTTCCCAGACGGTTCCCCTGTGACCTCTTTTCCTTTGCGTGTAACCACCGTCTGTTGATAATTCCAAGGTACTACGGACGGGTCTGTCATGGGTTTCTATTGCACGCGTGCGATAACCACGGGTTCATTTGGTTGCAGTGGTTTAATCGCCTTTCGGACCACATATGTTCCTTTTGGCACATAGATTGGTATTTCTCTCTTCAGCTGAAACTTCTTTGAAGCATTTATTGTCAAGGGCCTTTCTGATTGTCCTCGTGGGATGTAAAGAACTCCATTCTTCTGAGACGCTGTCCTTTCTACCTTTGTCTCGATTTTCTTTTCAAACCCGGTCTTGGCAACTTAATTCTTCTTCCTCATTTTCTCTTGTTTTGGGGTAGTATCAGGCCGTCTCTCCATGTTAGCAATGACATTTATTGCTTTCAAAGCAGGATCAAACTCCTTATCGTCACAAATCATTCCGATCACTGGCCCGTTGTTATGGGCCGGCAGTGGGTTATTTGTCACAATTGGAACATCCTCATCTACAAATACTATCTTCCCTTGGTTGATCAATTCTTGCACGACTTTCTTTAAGGTCTAGCAATTATCAGTGCTATGCCCCTCAACTCCCGAATTATAAGCACAATATACTCCTCGTTGGTAAGCCGGAGAGTCTGGATTCTGCCTATTCTGGGGAACGGGCTGCAATAGATTCTCTTGCATGAGCTTGGGAAAGAGGGTGGAATATGGTTCCCCAATCGGTGTAAAGTTTGACTTGGGTGGTTCATGTGAGCACATGATTTTTGCACTAGGTAAATGAATTCCAAAATTAAAATAAATAATATTTTTGGGTGCAATTACATGTTTTGATTTAAATTAGATACATTCATGACCGTATAGGGTGGAGGCGTAGGAGCATAGGCCATACCGTGGTGCGGATAATAATGTTGGGGGGCCCTTTCAGAGAACACTTGCCTTGGAGCTCGGTACCTCCTATCTCCAACTGCCGCCATGATTGTTTCTTCTTTCTTTTTGCCTTTGGCCATCCCTCCAGACCCTCCTTGGATGGCTTGGGAGGTCGCTCGAATGGCCGGCTAAAAATTCATCTAGTTTTTAAACCATTCTCCACCATTTCTCCAATCTTGATTGCCTCGACGAAAGGTTTTCCCATTGCTGACATCATGTTCTGGAAATAGTCTGGTTCTTGAGCCTGGAGGAAAGTAGTGACCATTTCTATTTCGTCCATGGGGGGTTATACCCTGGATGCTTGTTCACGCTATTTGATAGCATATTCTCTGAAGCTCTCTGAGGGCTTCTTCTTCAAGTTTGATAAGGAATTCCTGTCTGGCGCGATGTCAATGTTATACTAGAACTGCTTTACAAAATCTCTTGCCAGATCATCCCAAATGTGCCATCGAAATATGTCCTGATCCATATAACATTCCGAAGCTATCCCGATCAAGCTTTCTCCGAAATATGCCATCAGCAATTCTTCCTTGCCACCAGCACCTCGCAACTGATTATAATATTTCTTTAGGTGAGCAATAGGGTCACCATGCACGTCATACTTTTAAAACTTTGGCGTTTTAAAGCCTGGCGGCAAATGGACATGTGGGAACATGCATAAATCTGCGTAGGAAACACTCTTCTGCCCGCTTAGACCTTGCATGCTTTTTAAACTCTGTTCAAGGCTTCTCATTCTTTTTGCCATCTCATCCTGTTCGGGAGCTTTTGGATTTTGACCCGGCATGACCTCGTATCGGGGTGGCTGAGGATAAACATTGGTAGCAAACTGGGTAGGACCCAGCGAAAGAGGTGACGCTGGGAATGTAAAAGAAGAGGAGTCAAAGAGAGGAGCATATGTAATGGGTTGCGGTGTGATTGGAACGGGCAACCTAGTGGATGTTCTTGTGGTCGTATCTGATGTTGTCACCCGATGATAGGAAATGAAGGGTGATCCGGAGAGAGTTGTGATGGTAGAGTACCCAAACAGAGTAAGTGGGTAATTGGTGGGGGTGTTAGAAATCCCACTTGGCCGGATGAATAGTTTGGGGAACCCAGGGATCAGACCTGGGGGCTCCTTCCTGTTATCCCAATCATCCAACATTTCCAGCATGCGACAACGTAAAATCCTATTTTCTTCCGCAGTTGCTGATTCAGTAGCTAGAACGGCTGATATGGAACTCTCTTCTAGAACGGGAACTACTGATAGAGGGATTTCTGAAGACATGTTGACACTTCTTTTTGACCTCGTAAAGTAAGGATGGGTACTTTCTTCTGATTTAGTAACGGGCTGCTGAACTTTTCCTTTGGATCTCGTGAAGTATGAATGAGAGGCCAGATTACCACAAAATCAACCACCTTTTTCTAAAACCTAGATTTTGGCAAATAAACGATTTGTCTAAAACAACATAACAGATAAGTAATCTCACTTTGGGTGTGATGCACTTATACAATTCATCGTGTTGCTACATGTATTCAGTCGCAATGCGTCATTCCGGCTTATACTTTTCCTTTTCTTTCATTCCCCTCCTTTCTTTATCAACTTTTCTTTTATACCTTTTTTTTTATTTAAGTGATGGTCGAATCTTATGTGGATTGCCTACGTATAATGTCCCCACATGAATCAGACCGGGCATAGTTCGGATAAGAATAGTTATTATTATAAAAACAAGTGCTAGGAATGAAATTACACTGAGACAGTAATCAAAAAAAACAAACTTTGAATCACAACAAGACATAAGAAAATTAGAACTAGACATCCTCCACAATCTTCAATCACTTGGAACATCTGCTCACTGTGGGGCTTAATCGGGTTGACCTCCTAATATGCGATACATCCTTTCCAACTCCATTGCAAGATGACGAGCGAAAGTTGGCACGTGTTCTAGAAACCTTTCACAATCCATCCCTTGGCAATTCACATAACTTTGCGAAGTGTAAACAGCTAAGTCGTGAACTTGTGCTCCGAAATCCTGGAGATTCTGGTCTTGGTCTTGTAACCGTTGTTGGCGAGTGATGGCTATATATCTCTTATATGACCTTCACGATCTAAAGCCGCTTCCAACTGAGATCGAAGTCTAGGTTGTTCGAGCCTTGCTTGCGCCCTCTCCCTATCGACATCTGCATGTTGATGCTCTCTTTTCATTTTTTCCAATTGTGCACGAAGCTGAGCTTCTGAGCGTATCCAATGTTCTTTTTCCTTCTCAAATCGAGCCCTTTCTTCTTCAAATAACATTACTTGACGTTCCTTACCAGATTCGACTTCTTCACTTAACTGTATGATCTTCTCGTTAGCTTTGTCTAACGCCTTTTCAGTCTTTGTTAATATGAAGTCATAATCTTGCATCTTTTCCATCATGTTGGTAATGATTTTCTGATCTTTCCAACTTCTTAACGGTGTTTCAGATGCTTTCTTCATTTGTTGGAACTGAGTATGGAGGGCTTTGTTCTTGCAAATCAATATCTTATTCTCTCCTTCCGCCTCTTGTGCTTCTAAACGTTTCTCAAAATTGAGGTTCCTTATGCTCTCTTCTAAGGCATGAATAGTGGCTTTGTATCCCCTTTCTTTTTCACCCCACGCTAACTGTTCTTGAATTTTATCATCAAAAACTTGAACATGTGGCCTTTTTATGGGCCTTTTGCGATCGGGTTCTGGCTCATCATCTACACAAGACCTCCTCTCAAACCACCTGGCATAACTCATGTCGATTTAGCCTTTAGTAGTATCTGGAACATGGGTATCCTCTTTCAAGTATCGACAGCTATTCCAAATTTGCTGGATTAAAGCTTCCGGAAGTTTGGCTTCAGGGTGCAGCTCAATCACTTGCATGCTTAAATCTTTCGTCTTCATGTACCACTTGGTACCTCCCCAGCTGTCTTAATACTCTTTGTGGCGCATACGGCTGGACAATTTTCAAACCAGACAACAACAAATAACCCCTTAAAGACGACATGTGTATCACCTCTTTTAACGAGAGCCATCCTAAGGTCCACTCAATCTGATTTGCGACCAAAGATCTTAGATGGGCCACCCAGGCTTCCACCCCTTCTAGCATAAACCTGAGATGACGTCGGAGATGCTCAGTCAACCACATTTGCAACAAAATGTTACATCCTTCGAAGAATTTTGCCTTAACTTACACAAAGTCAATGCCTGATAGATTTTGGAGAGAATGATTGGGGCAAGAGTATGGTGATCTTATAGACCGAAGGGTCAAGAGTCATGAGCCTCTAATGAACATAAGTGTATAATGGTTTACAAGACACCAAGTGCGGAAAGAAATATCAATACAGAATCAAAAGACAGTAAGAAGGAATATCGGGTCTTGCGGACTCTGCAGCTACCTCGAATATCCTACGGATGTTGCCTCGAATAGCTACCGGATCACTGCTGAGAGGTACCTGGATCTGCACACAAGGTGCAGGGAGTAAAATGAGTACTGCCAGACTCAGTGGTAATAAATAGGAGTAAGACAGCACAGATAAGAAATCCGCAATAAAGCACTATGTAAAGCTGTAATCAAATACCCTGTCACAGAATCAATATCAACTGTACTTGTACCAACAAGTACCAGCAAAACAGTATAACAGCTAGCAGATGTAGCTAAATGCAATGCAATGCATGATATGACCGCTACGACGCGTAGCCCGATCCAATTTGGGTACCCGTGCTTACTGTGGGGGTTCAGACTCCGGAGGGGCTCCTACAGCCCAAGCACGCTCCTACAGCCCAAGCACAATATCATGAATATACGCTGCGGCGTTCAGCCCGATCCACTACCAGTTAGCTAATATGCAAATGCAGCCTCGCAGGCTCAAAAGTATTTTTGAAAACTCTTTTATCATTTTTCGGTTGGAAAACAGTAATATCAAGTTCCAGAGGTTGGAAATAGAATGATAACAGAAATAGCTACGGACTGGTAGTAAACTAGCATGTCAATATCACCAGACAATGATAACGATCCTCACGGGATCCAATAACTGGCTCACGGCCCACAAGTATACTCAACCGCCCAAGAAGGGGGTTCCACGGCTCAAGAGTGGCCAATATCACAATATATAGTATGCAACCATCCGAGAAGGAGGTTCAACGGCTCGAGAATAGCCAATTATCATAACCCAGTGCCAACAAGTCGGACTAAGCCATAGTCCCCAATCACAATTGACCCCGCACTCATAGGGAGTACGTGTCTCGCCGCTATACTGCGTCACAAAGTGGTGTACCGAGGTTTCGAACCCGCTGGTCATCACCCACATCAATTACTCACCTCAATACCGCGCGACGACTACTCTGCATTGCCCATGAAACGAGAATCAAGCTCTGCACGCATAGAATTTAATCAAATAGAGTAGAAATACAACAAATTAGGCCAATGGGACGACACCCGATCAATACAATTCGATTTACACCAAAAATGGCAAGGTTGCCAAAACCCGACTTTTGGAACGCTTCTCGAAAAATTATAAAAGTCACATATTCGGAACCCTCATCTCAAAACGAGTCTAGGCATATAAAATTTACCAAAATTGGACTCCATTTGCCCACTCAAATCAGTGTTTTCTTCAATTTTAGGCCTAGGGCTCAAACCCACCTTTACTCTTTCATTAACAGAGAATTAACTAAGGATTTCATGATAAAATGATGTAATTAAGCCATAAAACTTACCTCCGACGAACACCCGATGATTTCCCAACAATCTCCCATGAACTCAAAAATGGAGGTTTGGGGTATGAAACCCGCGACTGGTTCTGTTCTGTAATTAAACTCACCGTCAGCCAAATTCCTTCATCGCGTTCGCAATGCCCCTCACGCGAACGCGATGCCTTAGCCATTTTCTTCATCGCGAACGCGACACGAAGTCACGCGTCCGCGAAGGCCAACTCCCCAATCTCCGGATTTTTACTCTACGCGAACGCGACGTGAAGTCACGCGTCCGCGATGCCTTACCTTTTCCTATTACGCGAACGCGACCCAAACCATCGGGAACGCGATGGCTAACTGGCCCCAACCTACGCGAATGCGGCATTTCCCTCGCGAACGCGATGCGTTACTGAACCTGGCCTACGCGAACGCGGGCCTTGCCCTCGCGAACGCGAAGGCTAAATCAGTGCCCAGTGATCTGCAATTTACAGCAGACCATTCCTTGCTTCCAAATGCCGGATGATAGTCCGGATTCACCCCGAGGCCCCCGGGACCCCAACGAAAACCACCAACATACTCCAAAATACGATACGAACTTGTTCCAATCATAAAAACATGTTCTTAAACACGGAAAACATCGAATCCAAGCAAATTCAAGCCTAAGTTTTCATTTAAACTTCCGCAACCAACATTCGATCAAAAACCCGACCAAACGACCTCCGAATGACCTGAAATTTTGCAGACACGTCCAAAATCACCTAACGGAGCTACTGCAACTGTCGGAATTCCATTCCGACTCTCGGATCAAAATCTCACCTATCGATCGAGTTTCGCCAAAATTCTACCTTAGCCAATTCAAGCCTATTTCTACACCGGACTCTCCAAATTCAATTTCGATTGCTCCCCTAAGTCACAAATCACCTCCGGAACTAACCAAATCATCAGAATCCAATTCCGAGCCCTCTAACCAAATATTTAGCTCCGGGTAGACTTTCCCTGTTCAAGTTTCACTCAAAAGGCTATATGCCTCATTTTCAATCCAAATCACTCCTAACTCACCCGATAGACTCTAACACTGATATAAAAGCATAAAACATGAAATTACATCATAACGGGGTGGTAATTCCAGTGACGACGGGCCGGCTCGTCACATTCTCCCCCTCTTAAGCAAACTCTCGTCCTCGAGCAGGTCATGAAACATACCTGAAGACTCAAATAAGTGAGGATATCTGCTCCGCATCTCCCGCTCGATCTCCCAGTGGCTTCATCCACGGGTCGACCTCTCCACTACACCTTCACTGAAGCTATGTCTTTAGATCTCACCTTTCAAACCTGACGACCCAAAATAGCCACCAGCTCTACATCGTAGGTCAAATCCGCATCCAGCTGAATTGTGCTGAAGTCTAATACATGAGACGGGTCCCCAACATACTTCCGGAGTATAGAAACATGGAACACCGGATGAACTCCCAACAATCTAGGTGGCAAAGCAAGTATATAGGCCAGCTCCCCAATATTTCTAAGTATCTCAAAGGATCCAATGTACCTGGGACTCGACTTCCCTTTCTTCCCGAACCTCATGATACCCTTCATGGGTGAAACCTTCAACAATACTCTGTCACCAACCATGAAAGACAACTCTCGAACTCTACGGTCCGCATAACTCTTCAGACGAGACTGTGCTGTACGAAGCCTCTCCTGAATCAACTTTGCTCTATCTAGAGCATCCTGGACTAACTCAGTCCCTATCAATCTATCCTCACCAGGCTCAAACCATCCCACGGGGGATCTACACCGTCTGCCATACAATGCCTCGTACGGGGCCATCTGAATACTCGACTGATAACTGTTGTTGTAGGCAAACTCAGCAAGTGGCAAGAACTCATCCCACGAACCACCAAAGTCAATCACACATGCTCGCAACATATCCTCCGGGATCTGAATAGTGCGCTCAGACTGCCCGTCTGTCTGAGGGTGAAATGCGGTGCTCAACTCAACCCGCGTACCCATCTCCACTGAAATGCTCTCCAAAACTGAGAAGTGAACTGAGTACCCCTGTCGGATATGATAGACACTGGGACTCCATGCAACCGGACAATCTCTCGAATAAAGATCGCCGCCAACCGCTCCGATGAGTAGGTAGTACTAACTGGAATGAAGTGAGCTGACTTGGTCAGTCTATCCACAATCACCCATACAGAATCAAACTTCCTCGGTGTCCGGGGTAGACCACTTACGAATTCTATAGCAATCCTCTCCCATTTCCATTCGAGAATATCCATGCGCTGAAGTACACCACCGAGCCTCCAATGCTCATACTTGACCTGCTGACAGTTGAGGCACCGAGCTACATGACTCACAATATCCCTCTTAATTATTCTCCACCAATAGTGTTGTTTCAAATCTTGATACATCTTCGCGGCTCCTGGATGGATAGAATATCGCGAGCTATGGGCCTCCTCCAGAATCAACTCACGAAGGCCATCAACATTGGGCACACATATCCGGCTCTGCATCCTTAATACGTTGTCACTATCAATGGTGACATCTCTAGCATCATCATACTGAACTCTGTCCCTCAGGACAGCCAAATGTGGATCATCATACTGGCACTCACAAATACGATCATATAGAGATGACCGAGATACAACACAAGCCAATACCCTGCTGGGCTCCGAAATATCTAACCTCACTAGCCGATTGGCTAGCACCTGAACATCATAAGCAAATGGTCTCTCCTCAGCTGGAATATATGCCAAGCTCCCCATACCGACCGCCTTCCGGCTCAAAGCATCGGCCACCACATTGGCCTTTCCCGGATGATATAAAATAGTAATGTCATAATCCTTAAGCAACTCGAGCCATCTCCGCTGTCTCAAATTAAGATCCTTCTGTTTGAACAAGTGCTGGAGACTATGATGGTCGGTATACACCTCACAAGCCACACCCATACAAATAGTGCCTCCAAATTTTCAAGGCATGAACAATGGCGGCTAGCTCCAAATCATGAACAGGGATAGTTCTTCTCATGTGGCTTCAACCGCCGAGAAGCATAAGCAATCACCTTACCTTCCTACATCAACACACAACATATCCCCTCTCTCGAGGCATCACAATAAACGAGTATATGAACACTGAAGCCGATGGCAATACTAACACCGGAGCCGTGGTCAAAGCCTTCTTGAGCTTACGAAAGCTCTCCTCGCACTCGTCCGACCACACGAATGGTGCACCCTTCCGGGTCGATCTAGTCAATGAAGAAGAAATGGATGAAAATCCTCGAACAAACCGGCGATAATATCCCGCCAAGCCAAGAAAGCTCCCAATCTCTGTAAGCTGAGGACGGTCTAGGCCAACTCCGCACCGCCTCTATCTTCTTCGGATCAACCTGAATACCATCACGAGACACCACATGTCCCGGAAATGCTACGAACTCGAGCCAAAACTCGCACTTGGAGAATTTAGCATATAGCTTCTCCTCCCTCGATCTCTGCAACACAATACTCAAATGCTGAGCATGCTCCTCCCGACTACGGGAGTAGACTAGAATGTCATCAATGAACACAATCACAAATGAATCCAAATAGGGCCTGAACACGCTGTTCATCAGATGCATAAATGCTGCTGGGGCGTTGGTCAGCCCAAAAGACATCACAAGAAACTCATAATGACCATATCGGGTTCTGAATGCAGTCTTCATAATATCCGAGTCCCTGATCTTCAGCTGATGATAGCCTGAACGAAGATCGATCTTAGAAAACACCCTCACACCCTGTAACTGATCAAACAAATCATCAATGCGCGGTAGAGGGTACTTGTTCTTCACTGTAACTTTGTTCAATTGCCTATAATCAATACATATCCGCATGGAACCATCTTTCTTTTTAACAAATAACACCGGCGCACCCCATGAGGACACACTAGGGCGGATGAAACCCTTATCCAGAAGCTCCTGAAGCTGCTCTTTCAGTTCTTTCAACTCAGCTGGTGCCATCCGATAAGGAGGAATGGATATGGGCTGAGTGCCCGGCAGCAAGTCAATGCCAAAATCAATATCCCTGTCCGGCGGCATGCCCGGCAGGTCTGAAGGGAATACATCTTGAAAGTCCCTCACAACAGGTACAGAATCAATGCTAGGAGGCTCAGCTCTCACATCTCTCACAAAAGCTAAGTACGATAGACACCCTTTTTCAACCATCTTCTAAGCTTTTAAGAACGAAATAACACGGCTAGGGACGAAATCGGTCGAACCCCGCCACTCGATATGAGAAATACCAGGAATGGCCAACGTAACTGTCTTAGCATGACAGTCCAATATAGCGTGGTACGGAGACAACCAGTCCATACCCAATATAACATCAAAGTCCACCATCCCCAATAATAACAAATCTGCCTGGGTCTCCAGACCCCCAATAGATATAACACAGGATCTATAGACATGATCCACAATAATTGCATCACCCACGGGGGTGGATACATGAACCGGTAAATCAAGACTACCACAAGTCGCACCCAAATGATGTTCAAAATAAGAGGACACGTAAGAATATGTGGACCCTGGATCAAATAGAACATCTCTGTGATAGACAGAAATGATACATGTAATCACTGTATCGGAAGCAACTGCATCACGCCCGTCGAGGAGTGCATAGAATCGTGCTTGGCCTCCACTGGATCTCTCCTCGACTCTGGGGCGACCACGAGAAGACTAACCTCCACCTCTACTAGCCTGAGATGGTGCTGAAGATGAGGGCTGATCCCTCTGCTGAGTCCTGTCCCTACAGAGTCGAGGGCACTATCTCCTCATGTGGACAAACTCACCACACTCATAACACGCACCCGGTGTTGGAGAAGGGGACCGAAGGGAACCCCTCGCCGCCAGAAGAACCCTAGGCCGAAGAAGTAGGTGTTGCACTGCTGAGGCCGGAAGGGCACTAGAGTGATGGATCGACCTCGCTAAAAACCCCTATCGACCACGACCGTAAGAACCTCCACTCTGCTCGGGCGGCCTGAATGAGAAGGTCCAGATAAGCGACCTCTGCTCTGCTGGGGGAATGCCCTCGAGATGGAGCACCACTGAAACTGCCGGAACCACGAGGCCTCTTGGCCCCCGCTCCTCTCTCTCTCTTGGCGACGATCCGCCTCGATGGAGCGTGCCATGTCCACAACCTGCTCAAATGATGACAAAACTCTCTCTCTGGTCGTAAGAATGCGGATGGAGTAGTTGAGGCCATCAATGAACCTCACGATCCTCTCCCATCAGTAGGGATCATCCATGTGGAATGCCTGCAACAGCGTGCGAATCTAAGCTCATACGGGTCATGGACATGTCGCCCCAGAACCAACCACTCGAAGCGGCGATGTGGCTCGCCGCGACGAGACCGGGGTACATGCTTCTGCAGAAAAAGATTGAGAAGCTGCTGCCGTGGAGAGGTGCTGCTCTGCGAGGACTACGCCTCACAAGCTCTTCCCGCCGATCAAATGCGGGACCGGTAACCGAAAGGTAGTAAATGAAACTCCGCTCGGACTCAAGAATACCGGCCGTCCGCAACATCCTCCGACACACATCCAAGAAACCCCGTGCATCCTCGCCCTCGACGCCACCGAAATGGGGTGGCCGAAGTCTACCAAACCTCTCCGACCTCGACGCTGGTCGTCGTCGGGCATAGCCTGAACTACATGTTCTGGGGCTGGTGCAGGTGGAGGAATAACCGGTGCGACCACCGAGCGGGGACGACCTCCGGCGTGCGGAAGTCCACTGAACAACTCCGCTCGGTGTGCGCGAGCCGCAGGGGTCCGCCGACCACCCCCTGTCTGAGATGTCGCTACGGTAGCAGTAGCTGAAACTACCATAGCCAATCTAGAACACACCGATAATATCCGAGCAAGGAGTCTCCTGAAGACCGGGAATAGCAATAGATACGGTCTGGCCCCTGAACTAGGGCTGCCGGAGCATCAACCACTGGGGCTGCTCCTGAACTCGTACAACGGGCGGGTCAGCTCGGCATCGCCTCGGCCGCCCTACCTCTACCCCTAGCACGACCGCGCCCACGGCCTCTAGCAGGTGGCGATGGAGGTCGTCCACCTCGTCACGATGCTCGCGTTCTCGCCGTCCGTGAGAGAATAGAATATAGAAGTTCGGTTCTCGAGAACAACAAGATCGCACGACGGATTTCAAGAAAAGTGAAGTGTTTCTAAAGGTTCGCGACCTCCCGAGGATAAGTACGGGCGTCCCCTTACCGATCCACAAGACTCTGCCAACCGGCTCAAGACTCGCGAGGCCTAGTAAACCTAGGCTCGATACCAACTTGTCACGACCCCAAATCTAGTCGTGATGGCGCCCGACATATTGCTAGGCCAGCCCGACCAATTAACCACAATCACGGAGCCATAAGATCACTTTATTCAATTTAAGCATAACGGAATAATAATAGAGATAGATATATTAAAAATAGGGAACCAAGTCCCAACACGTGCCAACTCCCATAGACCGAAGTGGTCGAGAGTCACGAGCCTCTAATGAACATAGTGTAACAATGGTCTACAAGATACCAAGTGCGGAAGAAAATAGCAATACTAAATGAAATGACAGCTAGAAGGGATATCGGGTCCTGTGGACTTTGCGACTACCTCGAATATCCTACGGATGTTGCCTCGAACAACTACCCGATCACCTGCTGAGAGGTACCGGATCTACACGCGAGTGCGGGGAGTAAAGCCGAGTCCTGCCGGACTCGGTGTTAATAAACGAGGGTAAGACGAGCGCGTATAAGAAATCCGCAATAAAGCACTATGTAAAGTTGTAATCAAATACCTTGTCACAGAATCAATATCAATCGTACATGTACCAACAAGTACTAGCAAAACAGTATAACAGCTAGCGGATGTAGCTAAATGTAATGCAATGCATGATATGACGGCTACGACGCGTAGCCCGATCCAATTTGGGTACCCGTGCTTGCTGTGGGGGTTCGGACACCGAAGGGGCTCCTACGGCCCAAGCACAATATTGTCGCGGCGTGCGGTCCGATCCAACATATATCACCGCTGCGCGCGTAGCCGATCCACTACCCGGTCGGCTAATATCTATATACGACCTCGTAGGCTCAAAAGTATTTTTGAAAACTCTTTTATCGTTTTTGAGTTGAAAACAGTATGTCAAAGTTCCAGAGGTTGGAAATAGCATGATAACAGAAAATAGCTACGGATTGGTAGTAAACTAGCATATCAATATCATAAGACAATGATAACGATCCTCGCCACGGGATCCAATAACTGGCTCACGGCCCACAAGTATACTCAACCGCCCAAGAAGGGGTTCCACGGCTCAAGAGTGGCCAATATCACAATATATAAGTATGCAACCATCCGAGAAGGAGGTTCGACGGATCAAGAATAGCCAATATCATAACACAGTGCCAACAAGTCGGACTAAGCCATAGTCCCCAATCACAATCGACCCCGCACTCGCAAGAGAGTATGTGTCTCGCCGCTATACAGCGTCACAAAGTGGTATACCGGGGTTTCCAACCCGCGGTCATCACCCACATCTATTACTCACCTCAATACGGCGCGACGACTACTCCGAAATGCCCTTGCCACGAGAATCAAGCTCCGCACGCGTAGAATCTGGTCAAATACAGTAGAAACACAACAAATTAGGCCAATGGGACGACACCCAATCAATATAACTCAATTTACATCAAAATTCCCAAAGTTGTCAAAACCCGACTTTCGGTACGCTTGTCGAAAAATTACAAAAGTCACATATTCGGAACCCTCATCTCGATACGAGTCTAGTCATATAAAATTTACCAAAATCGGACTCCATTTGCCCACTCAAATCGGTGTTTTTCTTCAATTTAGGCCTAGGGCTCAAACCCACCTTTAATCTTCCATTTACAGAAATTTAACCAAAGATTTCATGTTAAAACGATGTAATTAAGCCACAAAACTTACCTCCGACGAATCCCCTATGAATTCCCAGCAATTCCCATGAGTTCCTCTCTCTAGAACTCAAAAATGGCGTTTTGGGGTATGAAACCCGCGACTGGTTCTGTTCTGAACTCAAACTCACTGCTAAGCCAAATTACTTCATCGCGTTCGCGATGCCCCTCACGCGAACGCGATGCCTTAGACATTTTCTTCATCGCGAACCCGACATGAAGTCACGCGTCCGCGAAGGCCAACTCCCCAATCTCCGGATTTTTACTCTACGCGAACGCGACGTGAAGTCACGCGTTCGCAATGCCTTACCTTTTCCTCTTACGCAAACGCGACCCAAACCATCGCAAACGCGATGGCCAACTGGCCCCAACCTACGCGAATGCGGCATTGCCCTCGCGAACGCGATACGTTACTGAAACCTGGCCTACGCCAACGCGGGCAATGCCCTCGCGAACGCGAAGGCTAAATCACTGCCCAGTGATCTGCAATTTACAGCAAACCATTCCTTGCTTCCAAATGCCGGATGATGGTCCGGATTCACCCCGAGGCCCCCGGGACCCCAACGAAAACCACCAACATACCCCAAAACATGATATGAACTAATACCAAGCATAAAACCACCATCCTAAACATCAAAATCACCAATTACACACGAATTCAAGCCTAAGTTTCTTCAAAACTTCCGAATTACACATTCAATCAAAAGCGCGCACCATACCCCGGGGGTAGAAGAACGGGCGAGGGAGTTTTTTCCAATTTAAGTGACAATATTCGAAACGGGATTATTCCAATTATTTCAGAGTTTCCACTTGGAATAAATTATGGTGTTCACCGATTAATTCAAATTCCGGATCAAGGAAATTTCAAATTTCCAAATGAAGTCTACGAACCAGAAATTATAAGTAAGGAATTCTATTGACCCAAGGGAAGGTGTTAGGCACCCCCGGATCCCGTGGTTCTAGCACGACCGCTTCAATTATTATAAATGGCTAGAAATATCTTATTTTAATACATGTTATAACTTACATGCTTTTATAATTATTTGCTGCTTTTAAATCAATTAAATTATTCGTAATTAAAGAATTGAGTTACGCGTACGTATACTCTTTTCTTTTGACGCATCAAAAAATCATGTCAGGCGAATGTGTCACACTTTGTTTATTTTATTAAGACAAGTTTGGTTGAAGTTGCGCGAACGCATCCCTCGAGTCATTTGTTTAGAAATGAATTTGTAATTATGCTACGCGAAAGTATACATGATCACAATACTAGTCTAAATCAAGCCTAAAGCAAACTACGAGTATTTAATTATTTTCCCAAACTATTATTGAAGTTACTCGTGAAGTTCAGAGATTCATAAAAGATTATTGTGGAAAAGAAATATAACATCGGCAAAAAGTTCATATAACAAAGGGTTAACGTGAATTTAAATTAACATTAATTTTTCGGATAAAAGTGAATATCACCTGACTAAAACTACTTGCATACAATTAAGAAAAACTATGCTGGATAAGTTTAAACCAATATATACTTTCTTTGGTAGAAGCAACAACATATTCAAGCTAAATTGAACTATAATCTATTATAAAGAAGCTAAGCAGAAAGCTTTCATTGTGTAAATAAATGCTGGGTCTAGTTAATGACCTTGATAAACGTAGTAGAAGCTTTGTCACTTTTAAATAAATTCTACTACTATCAAACTAGGATTGCTCACATATCCCTTTTAATCTCAACTAAGCTAAACATTCTTCTGAAAATAATTCCATCACAACAACTTATCCCCTTTTAACATACTAGCAATTCCATATGCTTTTAACATACTAGCAATTCCATCACAACAACTTATCTGCTTTTAACATACTAGCACGAGAAGGATCTCAAATTTAACAACCATATACTCTAGAGTGAGAACAAAATCCGAAGAGACCCATTAATATAGTCAGAACATAAATGGTAATAGAATTCCAAGTTTTAATCAATCATTTTCGTTCCCTCATGGATCACCGTTAATTCCAGTGGTAGTCAATTACTGTAAATAAACAAAAATCCGCTTCATTCCAAATCTGCATATACACCCACGAAACAACCACTGAGGACTTACTAAAAAACAAATAATTCCATACGAATCTATGCGAATGAAAACTAAACTTAAAACTAGGAATATCATAAATGCCGCATACTAGTTCACATCAGCTATATATCTGCATTGTTTCAAGTTTAACTTTAGCTGACTAAGTATTAATTACCATGAAGCTACAACATGGTTGATTACAAAGTAAAGTAAACCAAATAGTCCAAATATGGCTCCAATTAACAGTTCGTAATATTATTCAAATCAAACAAGTTGCATACATATCTCTACTTATCAACTTAAACAAACTGCACATATATATAACCAGATTAACACATGATTACAATCTGAAAGTCGACTCATTCCGATCTCATTTGTGATTACATCAATTGCTAATTCGAGTGTGTACCTGAATTGGAAAGTGAGAAGAAGGAGAGGTAAATCAGCAGCAGCAGATAGCAAATAACAACAGTAGCACCACAATCAGCAGCAATTTGGAGTTCCATACAGCAGCAAATCGACAATCAAACGAACACCCAGGACACTTAAACTCTCGAGCTTTTGAACTCTCTTAAAATGATTTTTAGGACCAAAAATAGACTCTCCAAGAAATGAGTAAACTCTCCTATTCTCTCTTCTTTTTTCTCTCTGTTGGTCCCCCTGTATTTCTCTCTGTGTGTTCTTAGTGTGTTCAAGTGTCCGTTTATTATCCTTGTTCATTACCTTTTAATAGGCATCAATTTTTAGTGCTATCCCTCCCCACTATCCATCTTATTCTTATTTTATGTCACTCCTTTATCTTAGTGGTAATTAATTATAGTTAGTGGACATCTAATCTCTAAAAATCAGATTTGGTGAAGTTACTATTACCACCACTATCTCCATATTATATACTATCTAGGTTGACCCCTAAGCTTATGCTAATTGACCCTTAATACTTGATTGGATACCCCTTCAATGATCAGCAACCCTTAATCAATTAATGAGTATTCTATTAATCTATAATACCTCTGAAAATACAACATTCAATTTCCTTAAGCTATAACGAATTCATTTTTTTCCTAATTCAAAACAAAAATGAGGAATCAGATTTCAGTAAAAAAACCAATGAACCGGATCAAGTGAACATGGATAATCACTATCCAGTGTTCTATCAAACAGAACTACGAAAATTAATCGACGATAGTTGTCTAATTGATTACAACAACATATACTTGATAATAAGTGACCGACATAAGAAAACAGGATTCAACAGTGTTCGGCTAAACCAGCGAATTCGTAAAACTAAATATTCGACGACGTTAATCAATCGAATATGTACACTAATAACAAACATATTCAAACAATCAATCAGAAATAAACAAATTGACCAAATAAAAGGTCTTGAGGAGGGGAAGAAATAGTTTAATAAAATTGACATAAAACTGAGAATTATCACATAAATAGCAAATAAACAAAATAACATAGAAATAAAGACATGCGATTTTGAGAAACATGAAAAAGCATATAATGGAGAGAACGGGGTGATAACTCATATGATGAGGGGATGGGTCATCACACCAATGGGTTGTAATCGAGTGTTCATGAGTGAGAACGACTCGACTAAAACCCATTGGAGACTCAAAATCTTCTAAACAGACCCCAAAATTTTTTTAGGGTTCTTGAGGTTCGAATTTGGGGTTCGAATGGCTAAGGCTCGAATTGATGGAAACTAATGGTACTTTGGGAATGAGGGAGGTCTGGTGAGGGTAAGGTGTGAGTTTGGGGTCAAGTGGACGCGGCGCGTTTTGGCTCGAATCTTCGATTGAAGATGCAAGAAGCTCCGGCGTGATTCGAGATAAGCCATACTTGGGGTTGGAATGGGGAGGTCTCGGAGGTGCCATGGCGTAAAGATGGAGTCATTTGCCCACCGAAACCGCCGTGAGGTGATTTCCGTTGGGTGGAGCACGATGATAGACGGCAGGGGTTCTGTTCTCCGATGAGGTGAAGGAGAGGAATGAGGGGTGTTCTGATTTGGGGGGTAGGGGTTATGGGAGTTGGACATATTAAAATTAGAGAATTAATCAAGGCCGTTGGACGATTAGAATTTGGGCAGGGTTGTTTGGCTTGGGCCTGATGAGAGATGGTTTGGGCTTGTGGAAAAAGTGGCCTAGTCCAAGTTTCCTCTTTATTTTGTTTCTTTTTTCCTTTCTTTTCCTTCTTTTTATTTTCCTAAGTCATTTCAAACTAAATTTTAAAAATCCTAAATTAAATTATAGAACAAAATTAACTTATCAAAAATATTAATTAACCTCTAATAACAATTAAACACACATAATTAAATACCAAATAAAATAAAATCACACAATTGGACAATAAATGGTAAAAATGCAAATAATACATTTTTTTGTGATTTTTTCATTTTCATAAAACAAACTTAATCAACTTTAATTGCAAACTTGAATTTTATATACAAATACAATATATTTTGTATTTTTATTTATTTAAACAAATAAACATGGGCACATAAACGCAAACAATAACATAAAATCCACAAATATTGCAAACAACACAAAACTCTTTTACAATCGAAACGAGATTTATTTATTAAATTTCAGAGTTGCCACTTGGGAAAATAATGGTGTCCCAAGTTACCGGTTTAATCCCGAACCGAGGAAATTATGACTCTGTTTAAACAGTCCGTGAAACTAGAAATTCGGATAAGGAATTCTGTTAACCCGGGAGAAGGTGTTAGGCACTCCCGAATTCCGTGGTTCTAACACGGTCGCTCAACTGCTGTATTTGTCTTATCTAATTTCTTTATATGCTTCAATTTTACAAATATTTTTAATGTCCCGCTTTGGTTAATTTTAGGATTTTGCGACGTGGTGAAAATGCATTTCAAATCACACCGCAACCAGTACGCCTGTGACCTTAATGCATTTCAGCTTCGCCGAGATTTTGATTTGAGTCACATAAATGTTCACTCGTATTTGGAATGTATATTAATTATAAATCGTGCCCTACGATGTCTACGTCTTGTTAATTTGGGAGAGATCGTGGAATTTACTAAATGGTCTTTCCAATTTCTAATGTTTTCATAAGAAATTATGGAGGGCCCCGTAACTATGCTTTTGTGATTTAGCGAGGCTCATCTCCGTTTTTATTTAAGGTTTAATCCTAAGTTTTCTATATTTTCTATTTCTGTTTTTTCCTCAAGATATATAAATGTTTCAGATTTTATGTCATTATTTGTATTATCCTTTATTGGGATTCAGGACCCTTTTTATATGCTATTGGGCCTGAAATCCAGGCCTCCTCATGTTATTGCGCCCAAGTGCAGGTGGATAGCCTGGTCCCAGCTATCATTTCGTTTCTAGCCCAAGGCATTAATGCCATGTCAATTAGATCTGGGCATGTATTCATAGTGAGGCCCAGGTTACTTGAGTCTAAAACGGAATCGAAACAGATCAACATTTAAATCACGATACTATGAACAAATGTTTAACAATTAACTATTTTTGAATAATGGAATACAAATACATTTGATCCTTACTGTTTTTTATATTTGTCAATTAACTAAGATGTCAACACTAGTTTGTTTGACTTGTTACTATTTAATTACCTGGATTAACAGAATATGAATCTACTAACTATCTATCAATTGAGACGCTATTTACAGAATCATTATTGCTCTCATTTAACTGAAAACAGTATTCTTAGTCATGCTTGAATTATCATTGTTATTACAACCACATTCAGGTTACCATATCACAACAAACTAATACAAGCTCTGTAGCTAAACTCATTTCAACAGTGATATAGTAGTGATCATGATTTAAAATCCTACTACTCACGCTTTTCGAATTAGTTGATGGTGATTCAGAATTTGATTAACGAAAATATCTAAGTGTAATATTACATGTTCAATTTTGGAATAGTTACGAATCTAATTGTATTAACTATGTTTTAGCTGGTTTTAGTTTTAGGTGATAATTCCTTACTTAGCTTGTTTGTCCTACTGTTATCGAGTCAAAAATATTTCTAGTTTACTAATTATTACAACCGGATCCTAGATGAATTACAGAAATCCAAATACTTCTAAAATGCATAATAGAATACAAGTACATGAAAATTCAAAATCCATTTAACTTCATTCCTTCATCATAATTGCAATTACATATTCAGGAAGCAGAAGTGTACCCGATTCAAAACAATTCGATGAGTCTAGAGTTTTGGAGAAGAAGAATAGTCAGCAACTAATAGCAGCAATACAGCAACAGCAACAAGACAAGTTGATCACAGTAAAACAGCTAACAAAACCCCAAATATAGACTCTAGCAAATCAACCCAAGTAGAATCAAGGAATTCAACAAAGTCAAGATGAATTAATGAAGAGTCGACCCCACAGAAATCCCCAAAACAGCACTCAAATTAATCAACTTCTATCCTTTAGTTATATATTTCAAAACTGAACCCAGAATTATAATGTGTAGAACTCTAGAATTTCTGAACTTCTAAAAAACGTAACCGGATTTCAGAACCTCTAATTCAGATATTCGAACCCCCATTTCTCAAAGATTTGGAACCCCTTTTTCAGGATTATGGAAGCAGTAATAGAGTCACTTTGGGGGGAATTGGGGGAAAATTTCAAATAAGTTAATTTCATTTCCCTCCCCTTATTCTTTTAAATTATTTACAGTGTAATCTATTAAGATTGTGTCGAAATGCCTTAGAACCCATGTTAGAAGGTTCTAAGCAATTCTATTTGAGTTCTTTTAGGTGTATTTTACCTAATTACCCTCACTTGCTAAGGTTTATTTCATTATTGCCTTTTAGTTCTACCCAGTCTGCCCTTTATTCTCCAAGTATTGCAGAAATACCAAGTACTAAAGTCATTTATATCCTTAAAGGCTCTATTTAATCCTCAGGAATGTCATTTCCTATTCCTTTTATACCTTTTGTATTTGATCAATATTACCCGACCTGCCTTAGGGTATGGCAGAACTAGGGTAAGTAGTTATTTAACAGGTAACCCCTAATTAGAAATGTTTTAAGACTTAACCATTTTGACCCACACCCCTTTTATTATTAGCCACCATTTATCAGAAAATAACATTTATCAAGAATATGACCATTATTTAAAACATAGCCACTTATCAAAAGCATAACCATTTAACAAAAGCATAGCTAATTAATCAACATAGCCACTGAATCAACACTCATACTTAAATCACAAAAGTAGCCACAAGACCTTTACACTCATGACCCAAATAACTCAAGTACTCAAAAGTTTAGAATGAACTCACATACGAATCAAGTTACAAATATAGCTAGTTTTATGTTATTTGCACATATAGCCTTAATCACGAATTAATTTTTGATTAATCAGAACTCAGAGGAGAAGTTTGATAATGGTTGAATTCCAACTAACCAAAACTCAATCTAGACAGAGCATAATGAACAAACACATAAACAGACTTATTAACACATGATTCATGCGTGGTTAAAACCAAAAACTCTAAGAACACTTAGAAAAACTTAGGCATGTGTAAGATTCAAGAATCACATGAACAAGCAAAGAAAGATTTCTTATTCTTTAAGCATGCAGAAGAAACAAGTTCATACAAACATAAAAGACATGCCAAGAAACATTTTCAGAACAGCAAAACAAGAAATAGAAACAGAGATGGGAACTTAGCTTTTTTTCAGGCTTTTTTTTTTCTTCTTTCTTTCTTTTCTTTCTTTCTTTCTTCTTTCTTTCATTTTTAGATCTTCAGAACTATGAAGACGTTTGGTCTTCTGAGTATTGAACTTTTCGGATGGGGCTTTTGATTTGATTTTGGTGTATATGAGGGTGGTCTGGAGGCTTGGTATAGTATTTTGGGGTAGGGTTATTTTTGGGTACTCGTCGGAGTAGGGTTCCGGCGAGTATTTTTCTAATATTCGAGATGTTCAAGGAAGATTCGAGGCAAACCACCCATATAGGGTGATAGATCACCTCAAAATGGTTCAGGGGTGTTAGTATAGGACCTTGGTTCTTACTTGGTGAGGTAGCCGGCTAGGATTCCGGCGACCGCAATTTCAAGAACAGGGAAGTCTTTTGGTTTTGGTGGGTTTTTATAGTGGCTTGAAAGGATTTTGGGTGGTGGGGGTGGTGTATGAGGCTTGCCTGAGTCGGAGATGATGGCTGAGGCAGGGTTTGCCGGCAGTCTCCCTGAGAGACTAGAGGAAGAAGAAGAAGGGTCTCGGGCGGCTACGGTTTCTTTACGTTTTGTATATTTGTATGTAATGAAGGAATTGAACGGGAGACTGGAGTATTTATATCAGTCATGTGTCGTGGATTTCTGCCCATTGGATTAATCAAGATCAACGGCCAAGATCTTGTAGCCTTAATACGGTGTCGTTTGTTTTAACGAAGGATCTCCTTAATTTCCGTTGGATTATAAGCTTGGACGGATGAGATTGTTTCATCTATGCTACGTCGTATGGCCTGAATGAGACATTTCCTTGTCCGTTTGATCAATCGCATTGAACGGCCCAGATTAATTTTAAACACGACGTCATTTGATTTATGGTGCTACCTCATCTGGTCCATACGATTCAAATTATCAATGGTTGGGATTTATTTGGTTGATACGGCGTCGTTTGGTTATAAGCCTGAGTAGACCATGCTTGATTCGTTTGGGCCTAGTGTATTTTGGGCTTGGTATATGTATTCCTTTATGTATTTAGCCCAAATTTATGTTGTATTTTGTATTTTGACTTGTATTTTTATTTATTTCTTGTATTTTCTTTTTGTATTTTATATTTTTCTTTTTGTATTTATTTTCAACTGTTATATTTCTTTTATTTTCTATTTTCTTGATTTTTTCTCAATTTTCCGGTATTTTGCCATTTTTCTTTTATTTTCCGGTATTTTTGCATTTTACTTGATTTTTCTGAATTTTAACATTTTTATGATATTTTCCAATTGATTTCTTTTGTAATTTCAATTTCAATTTTATTTTCAAACAAAACACAGGTATTTCAACTAAATCACACAGTTACAAACAAAAAAATCATTTTTGTATTATTATATATATATATATTTTGGACTTTAATTGGTTAGGGCAAAAATCACGTGCTCACAGTTAACAAATACGAACCCGAAAACACAAAGAGTTTTCGTGCAAATACAAATGAGCAATAATGAAGGATTTTTGCCTATTCGCATATTCCATGTGAAGCATTTTGAAAAGTTTGACCGCACCGTGCTTCGGAGGTTGCCTACATATCCCGGGCTAAACATGAATCAGGTTGGTGTAGTTCAGGAGTGTCTGGTAGCTAGGACTACGAGGAAGTTGTGATTTTACTGTTATCGCTATTGTTGCTGACTGACTCCTTATTACACCGGGATGAAAATAAAATAAAGAAGCTATTCTAAGCTATAGTCTATGAATTACAAGAAAATCCTATCTATGTCTTGTCTTCTTGTATTGTCTTGCTCTTCCATATCACATGTTGCTCTTATTTGCATCCTTCTTTATTTGTGAATTTTGCTTATTTCTTGCTTCTGATATATTGCTTCCATCCATTTGTGTGACTTCAACAATGTGCTTCTTGCTTCAGGTCGATAATTGTTTAAAAACAAAAACAAAAAAAAAACTTTTTCCTCTCCCCCAGTATGGGGCTTTCCATGTATTATGGTGTTACTCTGTTAGAAAAACTTTTATGGGGCTTTCAATGTATTATGATGATACTCTGTTAGATAAACTTTTAACAATGCAGAAAGTATTCCCTTGTTATATAGGTGGGCGCCCGAACAGAAATTAAAATGCTGAAAAGTATTCCCTCGTTATACAGGTGGGCGCATGAACAAAAATTAAAATGCTGAAAAGTATTCCCTCGTTATACAGGTGGGCGCCTGAACAGAAATTTTCCCTCGTTATACAGGTGGGCGCCTGAACAAAAATTAAAATGCTGAAAAGTATTCCCTCGTTATACAGGTGGGCGCCTGAAGAGAAATTAAAATGCTGAAAAGTATTCCCTCATTATACAGGTGGGCGCCCGAACAGAAATTAAAATGCTGAAAAGTATTTCCTCGTTATACAGGTGGGCGCCTGATGCATGAAATGAAAATGCACTGAAAAGTATTCCCCCGTTATACAGGTGGGCGCCCAAACAGAAATTAGAATGCTGAAAAATATTCCCTCGTTATACAGGTGGGCGCCTGAACAGAAATTAAAATGCTGAAAAGTATTCCCTCGTTATGCAGGTGGGCGCCTGATGCATGAAAAAATGAAAATGCAGAAAAATATTCCATCGTTATCCAGGTGGGCGCCTGATGCATGAAATAAAAAATGCAGAAAAATATTCCCACGTTATCCAGGTAGGCGCCTGATGCAAGAAATGAAAATGCAGAAAAATATTCCCTCATTATCCAGGTGGGCGCCTGATGCATGAAATGAAAATGCTGAAAAATATTCCCTTGTTATCCAGGTGGGCACCTGATGCATAAAATGAAAACGCTGAAAAATATTCCCTTGTTATCCAGGTGATGCATGAAAAAGAAAATGAAGAAAATATTCCCTTGTTATCCTGGTGGGCTCCTGATGCATGAAAATAAAAATGCAGAAAAATATTCCCTCAGTTTTATGAGTGGGGTGGAGTTTTAAAAGATAATACCTCCCTTGTTGTTTGGGTAGGTTTCTTGTTGACTGAATAAGTCCTCCTCTGCGGATTTCTCCTTTTATTGTTGTATTTCTTTTTGTGTTTTTCTTCTTCCACATTGGTCACATTCACTTTAAAGTGATTAGTGAGAATTTGAATCTTTTTGTTCCTGTCTAAATCAGTGAACAATTTATTAGTTATAAAATGATGATTAGCATTCTTGCTGGCCTTGCTTCCATCGCCTGCCTCTTCTTGCTCTATTCTTCTTTGCAATTTATCTCCTGATTTTTCTTAATATTTCTTTTGTAATCCCCTTTGCTATTCTCTTTTTGTTTCTTTTCCTTTTATTTCCTTTTGGCTGTATGATCGCTATTTTTTTCTCTTTTCCTTTGACCCAGTGTTATTACGCCATCTAACATGAGAAGTCGGTAGCTAGTTTTTAATTGGCAACTGGTTTTGAACAAGTAAAATGAAATGCAATGACCTGAATTTCAGGGGTGAGGGTATTTTGAAGTAAAGACAGAACTTATCTGGGTATGAAGGCCGATTCCTTTTACCGTGCCATGTATTTGAATATCCACCCAGTCTGTCCAATCAAATCGTTGTTGTCTTAATTTCATCTTTCCTTCAACCCAAACCTTTCTTATTTTGTTGTTTCCCTTTTAATAGAACATTTCTCACATTCGCCTTATGGTTCCCATGAAGGTTTTCACCAATAAGACTCTCTCATTTATTTTTCACTCATCTCACATTCGCCTTTTGCTGCCCGTTAGGGTTTTCACCAGTAAGACTCTCTTATTTATTTTTTTCTCGTCTCACATTCGCCTTATGGTGCCCGTTAGGGTTTTCACCAATAAGACTCTCATTTATTTTTCTTTATTTTTTCTATTTCCAAACTTCCGGGTATTGTCCATGACATGTTTCTCTTTATTCCCGTATTGTCATTTTCTTGAAATTAATCAGAAGGTCTTTCTTTGGACTGTAATGTGGCTTTTGGATGGGTTAGAAAGAAAGGTATAAAGGCTCAAAATTTAAACGAGGGTTCAAACAATTACAACTCTCGGAATCATAAAAACATAACTTCTGCCCCAGTGTCAACATTTGGGGAATCTTGGATTTTATTTCAATCGTGATTGAACCTTATTGAGGCTGCCTACGTATCCTTTTGGGATCAAGTCAAACATAGTTCAAACCATAAGATATCTTTGTCATTTGACTTTTTCCCGATTTTTTCTTTTTGTATGTATTTTTTCCATTTCTTTTTTTTCTTTTTTTTTCATCATCTTTTTTTCATTTTTTTCTTCATTTTCATTTTTCTTCATTCTCTTTTTCTTCTCTTTTCATTTCATTATTCATAATTGATTCCAAGAGAGGGATATGAAAGAATAATGCAATAAGGCTCAACAGGGGTAGCAATGGATAAAGTGTTTGGATAGAGAATAAAATGCCTTCATCACTTCAATTTCAAAATTATGACAAATACAATTGTACATATGAAAAAGGAATCATACATAATATCTCTTGACTGCATCGGAGTTGATAGCAGTCTCTACACATTTTCCTTCAACATCTGTTAAATATAAAGCTCCGTTGGACAATACCCGAGATACCATGAATGGCCCTTGCCAATTAGGTGCAAACTTTCCGTTTGCTTCGGCCCAGTGTGGTAAAATACGTCTTAGCACCAACTGTCCAACTTCGAATTTCCGTGGATGTACTTTCTTGTTGTATTCTCTGGCCATCCTCCGCTGATATAACTGTCCATGACAGACTGCTGCTAACCTTTTCTCATCGATCAAGCTCAATTGTTCTAGCCTTGCTTTTACCCATTCATCATCGTCAATTTCAGCCTCAGCTATGATCCAGAGGGAAGGTAATTCAATTTCTGCAGGTATGACTGCCTCCGTTCCATACATCAATAAGTAAGGTGTTGAGCCAATTGAAGTATGCACAATTGTACGATAACCCATGAGAGCAAATGGTAGTTTTTCATGCCACTATCTTGACTCTTCCACCATCTTCCTGAGAATCTTCTTAATATTCTTATTCACAGCCTCAATTGCTCCATTTGCTTTAGGCCGATAAGGTGTATAGTTACCGTGCAGGGTCTTGAACTTTTGACATACCTCTAGCATGAGGTGACTGTTAAGATTTTCTCCATTGTCCGTGATAATCTCTTTAGGAATTCCAAAGCGAAAAATGATATTTGTATGTACAAAATCCACTACCACCTTCTTTGTTACTACTTTAAATGCATACAAAGTATGATCCTAACCATATCGTGGTGTCACGAGTCTGAGCCTCTACAGAATAAGCATCCTAGTACAAACATGTCTAAGCAAGATGAAACAACAAAATGATAATGACGGAGAAAACAGGTTCTGCGGACGCCGGCAGCTACCTCGTAGTCTCCGCAAAAGTAGATAATGATCGGCAGCTACAATGTCTCAACTACTCTCGGGCACCTGTGGATCTGCACAGAAAGTGCAGGGGAGTGGGGTGAGTATATTTCAACTCAATGAGTAATAATAATAAACAATAACTGAAAGTAAGAACTCATGTACTATCACTAAATAGTTCTAAGGCAAACCCTCACAGGTAAGTCATCACTATAGTAGTAATTCGATCACTAGTCCACACCTATCTCGTTAAGGTCCCACACTGACTAAATCCCCTCTCGTACCACAACAGTGTACAGCAATCTCCATATACATGTGTCCCTAAGGCATAAGTATCTATTAAGTGTACTGCTGCGGCGTGCAGCCTGATCCAATATATATATATATATACTGCTGCGGCGTGCAGCCCGATACAATATATATACTGCTGCGGCGCATAGGCCGATCCACTATATGTACTACTGCGGCGTGCAGCCCGATCCAATATGTATACTGCTGTGGCGTGCACCCCGATCCAATATGTATACTACTGCGGCGTGCAGCCCGATCCAATATATATATACTGCTGCGGCGTGCAGCCCGATCCAATATATATATATACTGCTGCGGCGTGCAGCCCGATATAATATTTATATATATATGAATATAATACCTCCTAACGGGCCCTCGACCCTGTCTCAATTAGTATAGGATTGGCCTTTCAAGTTTACTCAACTAAATCAGGGAACTTCCACCCTAAGTAATCTATCTCTCACAGTACACACCTAGTATTGGCTCTTAATGGCTTATTCAGCTAGTTTTACGGCTGAGTATAAGTTTCCAATATAACGACCCGGCCCGTCGTTACGGGAATTTACCACCCCGTCATGTTGCAATTACATGTTTTATGCTTTTATATCGGTGTTAGAGCCTATCGGGTGAGTTAGGAGTGAATTGAATTGAAAATGAAGCAAATAGCATGTTTGAAGGAAGTTTGAATATGGAAAGTCAACCTAGAGTTGACTATTGAGTTAGAGTGCTCGGAACCGGATTCTGATGATTCGACTAGTTCCGGGGGAGCATTTATGACTTAGGAGAACAATCGGAATTGAATTCGGAGGTCCGGTGTAGTTTTAAGCTTGAATTGGCGAATGTTGAATTTTGGCGAAAACCGGATGGTAGGCGATATTTTGATCCGGGGGTCGGAATGGAATTCCGACAATTTCTGTAGCTTCGTGATGTGATTTTGGATATGTCTGCAAATTTTCAGGTCATTCGGACATCGTTTGACCGGGTTTTGGATTGAATGTTAGTTTTGGAAGTTTTGAAGAAACTTAGGCTTGAATCCGTGGTTAATTGGTGATTTTGATGTTTAGTATGGTGTTCTTATGATTGGAACAAGTCCGTATCAAGTTTTGGGGTATGTTGGTGGCTTTCGTTGGGGTCCCGGGGGCCTCGGGATGGATTCGGACCATCAACCGGGCAATTAGAACTTGGAAAAACTCTGCAGAAAACTGCAGGTTCTGCCCAGGTCCTTAAGCCTTCGCGTTCGCGTGACCAGTGTCGCGATCGCGAAGGCCAAGGCTTTTTATGCATCGCGTTCGCGGGAGAAGACGTCGCGTTCGCGTAGGTCTGGGGTGTTAAGCATCGCGAACGCGTTGCCAGGGTCGCGTTCGCGTAGAGTCGTGATGTTGTGCTTCGCGTTCGCGTGAGGTCCATCGCGAACGCGTAGAAGAAATCCGGGTTGCTGTGAGGTTGATCATCGCGAACGCGTGTGATGAGTCGCGTCCGCGAAGGGTTGCAGGATTTGAGCATCGCGAACGCGTGGCCAGCGTCGCGTTCGCGAAGAGTAAAGCTGGTTTGTTCATCGCGAACGCGTAGAGGCTCACGCGAACGCGATGAACAATGGTGTCTGGCAGTGAATTAAAATCACAGAACAGAGGGCTCTCGGGTTCATTAACCCAAAACACAATTTTTGAGCCCTAGAGAGAAGAAATCACGGGAAAACGCTGGGAAATCATCGGGTATTCATCGGAGGTAAGATTCTTGACTCAAAAACATCAATTTATGGTAGTATTAACATCAATCTTCATGAAATTGGGTTGAAATCTTGAAGAAATGTGGCCTAAATATTGAAAACGGGATTTTTGGATTTGGGAGGCCATTTGAACTCCGATTTCGATAAATTTTATATGCACGGACTCGTGGCGAGATAAGGATCGCGTTGGTGCTAATTTCGGAATTTTCCGAGCAGTGGGGCCCGGGGTCGGGTTTTACCAACTTAGTGTAATTATGCTAATTTCATGTAAATTGAAGTGGGTTATGATTATTTGACCCGTAATTGATGTAATTATTGTGGTTTGACTAGATTCCACGCACGAGGGAGCTAAATTCAAAGGAAAGGGCATTGCGGAGTAGTCGTCGCGCCGTATTGAGGTGAGTAATAGATGTGGGTGATGACCCAGCGGGTTCGAAACCCCGGTATACCACTTTGTGATGTTGTATAGCGGCGAGACACGCACACTCTTGAGAGTGCGGGGTCGATCATGAACTGGAGACTATATATTAGTCCAATCTGTTGATATTGTATTATTGGCTATTCTAGAGCCGTCGAACCTCCTTCTCGGATGGTTGCATATATATATATATATTGTGATAATGGCCACTCTTGAGCGGAGGAACCCCCTTCTTGGGCGGTTGAGTATACATGTGGGCCGTGAGCCGGTTATTGGATCCCGCGAGGATCGTTATCATTGTCTTATCATATAGACATGCTAGTTTACTACTAGTCGGCGCTATTTTTGTTATTATGCAAATTCCAATCTCCGGAACTTGATATTACTGTTTTCCAACCGAAAAATGATAAAAGAGTTTTCAAAAACTACTTTTGAGCTGCGAGGCTGTATACGCATATTAGCCGACTAGTAGTGGATCGGGCCGCACGCCGCGACGGGATATATGTTGGATCGGACCGCACGCGCGGGAATATCTCTATGAGATGTGCTTGGGCCGTAGGAGCCCCTCCGGAGTCTGAACCCCCACGGTGAGCACGGGTACCCAAAATTGGAGTCGGGCTACACGCCGTAGCGGTCATATCATGCATTGCATTGCATTTAGCTACATCTGCTAGTTGTTATGCTATATATATTGGAAATTGTTGGAACAGGTACAGTGAAGATTAATTCTATGACAGGGTAGCTGAATATAGCTTTACATAGTGCTTTATTGCGGATTTCTTATCTGCGCTGTCTTACCCTTGTTTATTACCACTGAGTCTGGCAGTACTCATTTTACTCCCTGCACCTTGTGTGCAGATCCAGGTACCTCTCAGCAGTGATTCAGTAGCTGTGCGAGGCGACGTGTGTGGATATTCGAGGTAGCTGCAGAGTCCGCAGGACCCGATATTCCTTCCTACTGTCTTTTAATTTTGTATTGACATTTCCTTCCGCACTTGGTATTTTGTAAACCATTATACACTCATGTTTAGTAGAGGCTCATGACTCTTGACCCTTGGTCTATGGGAGTTGATGTATTAGGGGACTTGGTTCCCTGTTCTCGTTATTTGTATCGTTATTTCTTGAATTAATTTGCTTAAATGGGTTAAAAGAGAGCATCTAGCTCCGTTGTTGATATTGATTGGTCAGGCTGGCTTAGCAATGTGCTGGGCGCCATCACGACCGGATTTGGGGTCGTGACAAGTTGGTATCAGAGCCTAGGTTTACTAGGCCTCGTGAGTCTTGAGCCGGTTAGTAGAGTCTTGTGGATCGGTACGGGGATGCCTGTACTTATCCTCGGGAGGCTGCGAACCTTTAGGAAACACTTCATATTTCTTGGAATTCTTATCGTGCGCACTTGATTCAGCTTGAGAGATAATTTTTGAAATTCCTTCCACACGTCTGTGTACGCATCGAGCGCTCAGTAATGTAATTGCCTTATGGCTTATGATTTCCTCGAACGAGGGGCGAGATATAATCTCGGTGAGTTCATGTTGGGCCAGTCAGGATGACTTGAGGCTGGACCTTGTTTATGACTTGAGCATTGAGGTGCTGATTTTGTGAGTGGTGGCAATAGATAATGTATTGAGGGTTTGAAACCCCGTAATTGCACTATAAAGTGATGTGCTGAGATGGAATACGCGTCATGTGACGAGCGTGGTGGTATTGTGACTGGGAATTTGGACTTGATCCTTCCCAATTGATAAATTACTGTGTAAAGTGACTAAGACTGGGCTTATATCTATGTACTTGGGCTAGTAGCCATGTTTGGGGCCTTGTGCCGATCTGTAGAGTATTATGGAAGGTTTACTAATGGATGAGTTGTAAATTGTTCGACTCTTATCTAAACTGTTGTGTAGCCCCGAGCTATGGGCGTGGTGAATATTTATCATATCTCGTAATTGGAAGGTAAAATGCCTTATTTGTAGCGGAACAAGTTTAAACTTAGGAAGACTAAAATAATTATGCTATGTGTATCCTGGTGGAAGGTATTGTGCTGAAATGCTAAATTGTGGCGAGGTAGGTGGGTTGATTCTCATGTGTAATTGAAAGGTATTGATATGTGTGATGATTCGAGCAGATACACCGCAGGTTCAAATATAAATTGTGATGATATAATTCGTGTAGTATTGATATTTAATGTTGTTGAAATACATTGTGATATCTTGTTGAGTTGTGGAAGTATAGCTAGGATGGTTTGGTGATTCTCTGGCAGGTGGATAGGCCAATGTACAAAGGAAACTCTGCCGAAATTTTTGGAAAATTCGGGACTTAGAAAAGATTTTGTCACCTAAAGAGGGGGCGTAGCTGTTGTGTGTGAATGAATGCAAGAATTGCAAAAGAGTTAATATTTCTGATGATTCGAATCTCCGTCGAAACTTGTAAATGACTTGAGTTTAATATCATACTAACATTTCGGCATCACTTGAGTAATACTGATATGAGTGGTTGAAAGTGCTTTGATGAATGGCTTCGAGCTAAGTTGGGGAGGTTGCTATTGATTAACTGATTGCACTATTGTGTGCTATGTTGATTCTGTCTCTAAGTATGTTGGGAAAATTCTGATAAAGGTTATGGTGCTTCGTAGATGTGAAGAAATACTAGGGTATTTTGAACCGAGGTTGGTAAGGAATGCTTGGTGTATAGAAAAGAGTGATAGCTAATAGTATCTGTATGTAATCATGATCTGCAGTGTCAAAATTCTAATAAGGCACGAGTGGTTCTGTTCAATAAGACAGTTGAATTACAGCTGAATAAGGATGACTGACGCCCGAGAATTGTTTACGGTGTTCAAGATTTTACTTGTAACAGTCAGGTGTCTCAAAATTGTACATGTGGTTAAAGATGGTGGTTTCGTTAGAAGAGATCGGTACTTGTGTTATATTATGTGAATGAAGGGATTCTATGTAATCCGTATTGGAAGGTAATGATAACGAATTCAAATCGCAAGAGGTTCTTCAAAATAAAGTATTGTAGGATGTGATCCTTCTGGAAATATTGAGAGAGTATTCAGTGGCCTATATGTCTCAGACCGTGTGGTCTTATGTACGAGTCTCGTGTGGAATGAGTTCATGTGTTATGGTGCTACAGTAGTGGCTAATATTAAATCAAAGATGAATCAGAAAGGAAACCGGGTAAATGGAATGACTTGTTAATAAACCGAAGCGGTATGATAAAGAATACGACTAATTCCTGGTATGTGGTTGAAGTAAGGAGTCTTGCAGATATTGTGCAATAAAGCTTTTGAGTGTTGGCGGTCGTGTAACCCGATATGAGTATAATATGGGTATAAGGACTCAGTCCTGGCAGTTTAACTTATGCAATGAATGGGAAGAAATAGTTGTGATGTGTTTTATCATGGTTTGAAGATGAGTATATTCCTATCGATATGCGAAGCGGGGAATGTGTAATGAGTTTTCTTCTATATGGGATCACGAAGGTCCTTGACTAGTTGAGTGCGCCAATGTTGAGGCGGAGGAAAGGGATATGAATTTTCATGTTGTCTTAGTGTGATATGGTATACACGATGTGTTATGGAAAGTTGATAATGGTATATTCTAGGTTTTGAGATCAGTTCATAATATATGGAAAGTCAATAAAATTATTGAGCAGCGCGGACAGCTGCCGGTGATTTAAGAAAATGGTACTGCTATTCTAGTAATTTGGCAGGGTATATGGTGCAAAGGGACAAGGTAATGTAAACTGATAATATCCATGGTAGAGTGGTATTCTCTTGTTGGATCGACTAAAATAATTGAGTCGTTGATGGCATAATGAAATTTATGAATGGCTGTCGTGGTATGAGTGGACGCTTGATGTGCGTTATGTATATGTACGGTGAAATACGGAATCAGGCATAGTGATTCATGTGTTATATATGTGTAGGAGACTTGAAATTCTCGTTAATCCGCCTATGCAGTAGTTGTATATCGTGTGCATCGACACCGTTTTGTGATTATTGGAAATCGGAAGCCTTAGAGGCTCTCTCTTGACTTGATAAAACGAATTCGGATTATGATACTTGATTGTTGACTGGTTGACATAAGCCAGGTCGTCTAGACTAATGTGATATGGGCTATGTCGGAAAATGGCACAAATTGCGTAGCAGAGAACATCAGAGTATGCTCCAACAGAGTAGTTGTACACAGGACCAGCGGACGGCTGGTAGGCATTGCTTTGTCAGTTGGACCTTAGTGGCGGATGTTAGTGTAGAAGTATCTACCATTGATTCAGTTCCAGTATTGAGAAACGTTGTCAGATGCGTTTCATGTGGCCAAACTTGAGGCGATATATGTTTATTATGATGAGCAACTTGACTCGACGCGTATTCATTTGACAAGGGTTACTTGGATCGGGTGGCACGCCGCCACAGGTATGGTATCTAGATCGGGTGGCACGCCGCCACGGGTATGTCATTGGAGCGGGTTGCACGCCGCAACAGAATATTGTGAAAATATAGTTAGTTATATGCTACCTGGTATACAATACTTCCTCGCTTATGAGGAAAAGACCGTTTTGAGTATCGCTTGGCGAATGGCACATCGGTTGTGTCCTTTCAGGATTTAATAGCATACATTAATTGTTTCACCGTGAGTGAGATTGATTGCTTGGGTTCAGACCTAAATATGTGTGTGGCTGATCGTTTTGAGCTTGGTAAATTGGGGTGCTTCATGAATAATAATGTTTGGATAAAATCATGAATCGTGGCAAGGCCGCGTGATGTTATGACCTCTCGAGGAGGATTCAGGTACTTTATTTCTATAATGCGAGACGCGGTCTCAGTTCTATATTATGATGGCACAGAGGGATTAAATTGCAGCTCTATTTGCTGGAGACAGTTGTCATGAATTGAGCTGTCATGATTCGAGTGTGTGCATACGTTTCTATTTGAGCCTATGTTGTGCTCGTCGTGGCTTAGGCCGGTGTTGAGGTGTCTTATCACCAGTGCGGTGCGTTATAATCGAAATGGTCGATGGAGCCAATAATGAATGTGAGTATATGTGATTCTAGTTGATTAGAAAGGTAATACCGAGATTTGGGTCCGAAGTCTGTTGTGGTATCAGTTAAAGGTGAAATGGATTCATGAATGGTTGACCTGAGAGATGGGTTCGATATATCGCGTGTTTGGTTGTCGTGGGCATGATATGAAGGTGTTGGAATAAGACTCTATCTAATGAAAGAGGTTTTCAGCTAGTATTTGATGATTGTGGCCAGTTGTTGTGATTAGAGACTATCGTCTCGAGTGATTAGGTTGTTGATACATCATATGATCTCACCGGAGTGGTGAGTATGGGTTATTGCAGTGGATTCTAGTGTATCCTGAGTATATGAATGGGATTAGCAATTGATATATGATTTCGGAAAGTGCAATGTGGGTTACGGTTCAGATGTTCTGTGAGATTTCAGCTGTATAGTGTTTTCGGACTTGCGTGAGATAGGGTGACGTATGATCGCCCGAATATATGCTTGGTAAGGTCATTCAGCTATTGAGTTGCTTCTAGTACCACTCTGGTACGCTCGAGGACGAGCGTTGGTTTAAGTTGGGGAGAATGTAACGACCCGACCCGTCGTTACGGGAATTTACCACTCCGTCATGTTGTAATTACATGTTTTATGCTTTTATATCAGTGTTAGAGCCTATCGGGTGAGTTAGGAGTGAATTGAATTGAAAATGAAGCAAATAGCATGTTTGAAGGAAGTTTGAATATGGAAAGTCAACCTAGAGTTGACTATTGAGTTAGAGTGCTCGGAACCGGATTCTGATGATTCGACTAGTTCCGGGGGATCATTTATGACTTAGGAGAACAATCGGAATTGAATTCGGAGGTCCGGTGTAGTTTTAAGCTTGAATTGGCGAATGTTGAATTTTGGCGAAAACGGGATGGTAGGTGATATTTTGATCCGGGGGTCGGAATGGAATTCCGACAATTTCTGTAGCTTCGTGATGTGATTTTGGATATGTCTGCAAATTTTCAGGTCATTCGGACATCGTTTGACCGGGTTTTGGATTGAATGTTAGTTTTGGAAGTTTTGAAGAAACTTAGGCTTGAATCCGTGGTTAATTGGTGATTTTGATGTTTAGTATGGTGTTCTTATGATTGGAACAAGTCCGTATCAAGTTTTGGGGTATGTTGGTGGCTTTCGTTGGGGTCCCGGGGGCCTCGGGATGGATTCGGACCATCAA